>JAOTQJ010203923.1:0-19646 GCA_025642045.1 Solanum sejunctum
TTGATACAGGAGTAAAATTGTAATCCAACTTTATAGTTTTGAACTTTTCACTTTAATTATATATAATGTGATATATGATATATGATATGATTAATAAATAAATAAATATAATAAATATATTATTTAAATATTAATACGGATATGGATTAACCCAATCCAAATTCCTTCAAAAACAATACAAATATGAGACAATGTTAGGGGGTTTTGAGGCATGAACGAAAAATGGAAAAAGACACTTTTTGGCTTGTACCAAAAAGGTACCTTCTGAGTTGCACCTCTTCATCTCATGCTTTTATTGTTAAAAATCAAAAATCTTGTTTTGGATTTTGTATATTGAGACGTAAATATTATTCTTCTGCTTCCACTCAATGAACCTCTCTTCGACACTCTAAAAAAGAATGTTAATATCTGAATTCATTTCTCTTTCCTCCTATTTTGAACCTAATGATTAATGTATTTTACTTGTTAGATTGTCCTCACTTTTCTTCTGACTAAGTCAACACTATCAACTGTGAAAATGTATATCCACACCTTAATTTGTTTTTATTATGTCTGTGGATACACAATATTAATGTGATGAGTAAATTTTGGAGTTTTCTAGATGGTCATTTTGTAAGTTAGAGTATTCAGCTGGCATAGAGAAAATGAGTTGAGGTGTCTAAATATGCACACTTGAAATGCCCTGGAAGTGTGCCTCAGAAATGCTCAAAATTCATGCGTGATATAAAAAATTCAACTTTATATTCTTGATCAGGGGTAAAATTGAGCGGAAAATGGGTATAACCCCAATTTTAAAAGACCCATAGCAAAAATTGATTTTCACAAAAATTTTGGAGACAGAAGCTGTCCGCGACGTCTTCGCGACGCGGACATATGGCGGAGCAGTGTTCGCACTTCCTTAATTTTTTAGTCTCGGCCTAAAACACTGAGTCTTGGCCCTATGCCCTTTTATGAGTAAAAACATCTATACGTAGCCATTTTTCAACTCTATATCACTCAAAAACTCTCTCAAATTCCTCTCCAATACTTAACCAAATATTCCATCCCAATTCAAGTGTCTCAAGCTTAATTTCGGATCTCAAGAACTCTATTCAAGCTTTAAGTTTCCTTCAAGACAAAATCAAGAAAACCCAAGTTTAAGGTATGTGAGTTTCAACCATTGACTCCTTTCACACATGGTGCCCAACCTTCCTTTTTATGAAAGATTGCATGTTTTTAAGTGTATTCCTTATGGGTATCTCTTATTATAAAACATGAGTATAAATTATATAGAGTTTTTTTGTGAAATGTTGATTGAAAACACAGGGGTCCCTATTTTAAGCTTATAGTATGAGATAGTTTTCTATTGAGACTATGAATGTTTTAAGCTATGAAACTATGATCTATGATGAGATTTGATGAGGGGTTTAAAGGTATCTTACATTAGGATTTTTGAAACACTCCAAAAGTGCTTGAAAATGTGCCTCAAAAATGCCCTTATTCGTAATTTTCATATATCTCAAAATCTGTGCGTGACACCAAAAATTCAACTTCATATTCTTGATTAGGGTGCAAAATTGAGTGAGAGGTGGATTTAATCTCGATTTTAGAGCAATCGTAGCAAAATTTAATTTTTTGAAGTTTGCACAAAATAGTGGCAGTCCGCATTGGCTCTGCGACGCGAAACTATCGTGGAGCAGTGTATTTTATTGCCAGTTTTTTCAATTTTGGTCCAAGGCCTTGGGGTTGGCCCTAGGCCTTCCTATGCGTAAAAACACCTATACTTAGTCATTTTTCAATCCCATATCATTCAAGACATTCGCCAAAATCCTCTCTAACACTTAACCAAATATTTCACTCAAATTCAAGTATCCCAAACTCATTCTGAATCTCAAGAAATTGATTCAAGCTTCAAGTTCTCATTTAAATTTTCATCAAGAAAATTTCCAAAGGTGAGGTATGTGTGTTGAACCTTTGGGTTCTTTTACCCTTGATTCCCAACTTTCTTTTTCATGTAAATTAAATGTTTTCAAGTTGATTATTTATGAGTATCTTCTATTAAGAAATTTGAATATAAACTATGTTGGGATTTCATAAAAATGTGACGGTTTAAGCATGTTTTGAGCTATGAATCTATGATCTATTTTGAGATTTGATGAAGGATTTTAATGTACATTGCATGAGGGTATTACCAAGTATTGGTGGGTTGATTTACATTAAGTTTTCTTACATTATTTCACTGTTGAATTGTATGATTTTGAACTAGCATCACACACCTACCAAGTATTTGATAAAATGTATGGTTTAGGGCTCTTGAGTTATTCATGATCTATTGTATGGCCTATGACTCAAGTCACTTTATGATGATAAAAGTAATGTATGAATGTGTTAATCTCATGAAAAGTATCTATAGTGTTGCAAGTTGACCACACCTTGTTGAGGGGGTACTAAGCCTCAATCACCTTGTTGGTGGGTGCTAGGCCCGTACTACCTTGTTGAGGGGTATATGTCTTGACCACCTTGTCAGGGTTACTAGACCCGTATTACCATGTTCAGAGGTATATACCTTGAACACCTTGTCGGGGGGTGCTCGGCCCGTATTACCTTGTTGAGGGGTATATACCTTGACCATCTTATCGAGGAATGCTAGGACCGTACTACAAATTGAGGGGTAGATACCTCAATCACCTTCCAAGGGTTTGATAGGCCTTGGATTCCAAGTATTAGATGCATGTTCTGCGATGATGGTCTCTTCCTAGACATGTATTATGCTCTATACAAGCATATTTTACTTCAAGCAATAATCATGCATGCCATGATGCTAATATACTATCTCTTGCCTATGATTATGCATTTTGATTATGTTGCCTATCTCTTGTTGCAATGCATCTCACATACTTAGTATATTCAAACGTACTAACACAAATTTTATGCCTTCATGATCTTACCATGTAGGAATCGAGGCCCCTCATGATCATCCTCCCTGTGGCTAGTTGACTACTTTGAAGATAAGCTATTGGTGAGTCCTCAAGTTTGGGGACACTAGCTTTGTACTCTTACTTTTGCTATTTAAAAGGGTGTACCTAGAAAGTTGCCTTGGGCCCTGCCCCATCTATGCTAGAGGTATTGTTTGACAAATTATGTAATTATACTTTGATCTTTGACTCTTTCATGATTATGCTATGAAAGACTTTCCTTAGTCCCTTTATCCTTATTTCTAATCTCTTATTGATGTTTAATTGCTTCGGCGATGTCTAGGACCTAGGATTGAGTTGTGACAAACTTGGACTAGGTTGTTAATGGTCCTTGACATCCAACACACCACGTCGATTAGAGTCTTCTTCATTGTTGTGAAGTGCACCACAACTATGAGTAAGAGGTTATGAGGCATTTTAGGATATGTTTCCATTCTTCTTGATCTATGTCATGCTATAGGGACTAAGGTAAGGCTTTCTCCTAATGAATGTTCTTTGCTATGCTAGATCATGCCTATCCCAAGAGGAAGAAAAGCTCATACACCCGAAGAACAACCATCTCATGAAGAGTTCTGGGATGTTATTGACATGTTTAGCACAAGCTATGACTAATCAAGTCAACCAAGGGGCCCAAGCTGCTCATTGCCCTACTCTGGCATCGAGGGTGAGGGATTTCATAAGGATGAACCAACTGGAGTTCTACAAGTCTAAAGTGTACAAAGTGTTGTCTATTACAGGTGTTAGATTTGAAGAGAAGGCGGAGTTGGTGGATTACCAACTCAAAGGGGTGGCCCAGATATGGTTTACTCAATGTAAGGAGGAGAAGGGGAAAAACAATGTGATCCTTTGGGAGGAGTTTAAGGAAAACTTTCTCAACTAGTTCTTCTGACTTGAGCTAAGGGAGGACAAAATGATGGAATTTAAGAATTTGAAGCAAGGGTCCATATGTGTGAGGGATTACGCCCTCAAGTTCAACTAACTCACTGAATATGCTCCACAATTGGTGGCCAAGCCAAGGCCTAGGATGAATAAGTTTATGATTGGTTAATAAGGAGTGTCATGCCGCCATGTTGATTGGTGATATAGATTTGTCCCATCTCAGGACTTATGCTTAACAATTGGAGGGGGAAAAGTTGAGGAAGAGAAGAGGTAATGAGGACAAGAGGGCCAGTTTTGAAGATAGGTTCCAAGATAGGTAAATATGAGAATATAGTTATGGGGTATCACAATATCTCCCCCTTAGGATAGTTCATCCTCAAATGATGAGAAACCAGGAGACATATCAAGTAGGAACTTAAATACCCGAATGCTAGAATCCTCATACTCCTAAAATCAACCTCAACTCAGGATTCAGAATTGAAAGACTACTTCTAATATCATCATCAGGCACAACTATAGTTGAAGACATGCAAACTCAAATACTCATAGACTCAAGAGGAACATCAACTCAGAGGTAAGAACTTAACGCAACAATGGGAAAGTAACTCATAGAATAGAAATAGATCATTACAATTAATTTTATCATTAGGAGGCACGAATAGGTAAGGATATCTAGACTTCATATCCTCTAAACTTCCCATGTAGCCTCTTCAATGTATTGACTTCTCCACAATACTTTTGCAAATGAAACCTATTCGGATCTCAACTTGCGATCTTAACAATCAAGGATTTAGACTAGGATCTCTTAATAACTCAAACTATCCTTCACTCCAATGCTTTCAATAGGCACAACTAAGTACGAATCTTCCTTATATTTCTTAACCATAGAAATGATTCTTCTTAATTATCTAAGAAATGTAGGATTGATTCATCGCCCCCATCAATCATAAAGACCTAAACTCTTTTACTCCAAGATTTATGAATTTTAAGCTTACTTTGAATATGGATCTTTCAAATTATCGTTGATTTGATTCAGTTAAGTATGGGCTGTACTTAATTGATGTTTTTATGAAGATTTAAGAACTATTATGAATGTTTGCATTAATAGTATGATCATTCAATATGCATGTCCCTTTAAGCTTTAAAATCTATGAATGGGTAATATTGATTAAGCTCTAAATGTTTATTTAAATATTGATTTCATATGGATACTTCCTATTATGAGTTTTAAAGTATGATTTCTACTTGCCCATGCTCTCTCTGTATCATTCATGGTATATGCATGCATAAGCATCAATTTTCATGAGATCTATATGTGAGTTAGAGCCCAACCTTGACTATGACTGTGTTTTTAAGAGATAACAATTATGACCTGATATGTGATCACATAATGCTTAAAATATGTCTCTATGAGCACCTTGGTCATTTACGTTGTACAAATATCAAATAAGCTATTCCCTTGCATGAAATTATGACATGATATATGATTTTGCTTTTTAACCTAGGTGTGCATGAATATGACGAATGTTTGGCTTTTAGGTCCAAGTTTGCATTGTTATGTTTTGAAAGACTTGTCCTTCATTTTAAAAAGCATGTATATCTATATGTATTCCCATAGGATGATGCCTAACATCGAATGGGATATGGATTCTCCATTCGCATAACTACATATCAGTGTAGGTTCTTATATATGCTTCTTTATGGGATCTTGACTTGAATTCCTTTTGAAAAGATTGGGTCTTAAGTAATATAGCCATCATACCAAAAAGCCCGAGCAGTAAAGTGTGGTGTGGGCTACCCTTGACAAGTAGTCCACTTCCATTCTAATGTAGAGGCTTGACATTGGGGGTTCATTTATTTGGTCACATGGATTATGCTGTTGGTTAAGGTATCATCCTTGATATGTCTAAAGTTTTTTGGCATTTCATGCATCATGAATTTCGTGGCATATAGATATAATACTCTTTCTTATATAATTCCTTCGATATGTGTACCCTTTCTATATAACAGTGAGTAATAGTGAGTTGCATGTTTAATGAGTTCATAGTATTTGCATGCACGCATAGTTAGTACATTCAAACGTACTTACATAAACTCTTTGCCCACATGATCTAACAATAAGGACCAGAGAGACTACAACCTTCCACCTCTTGATGGCTAGCTTGGTTGACTAAGAGTTGTTTGTAGTGATTCCTTTCCTTTAAGGACTAGCCACTGATGTCGCCCAAGTTACACCTCCTTTTAAGAGCATAAAGTGGTCACTGTCAAGATATAAAGGGCTAAACCCACCAGGAAAACATAAAGTCAAGAAAATTTCACCAAGCAATTTGAGTAGTTAACGGACAATTCCCCAATGGTTTTTTTTACAATAATTAATAAGAAAATAAACTAAACTAAATATCACGAAAGAAAATCAATAATAGAGGGAAACTAGGTATTGTGTTCCTCATGATGCCCTAACTCAGTATCACCAGATAACCTAATTTTAGTCTTATGTAATGCTTGCAGGACGATAATATAAGTTCACCAAGCCCTTTGGTCAAAGGTGAGAGGTGAATTTCACTGTGCGACTTGGCCCATCTCTATAGTGTGCATTACTAAGCATTACCTATAAGTCCCAATACAACCTCCCCTTCGCCCAGTTCCATAGATTAGACAACAACACATCAATTGAATCTTATTAATCAATCTCTTTTCCTATCCATTACTACCTTGGTCAAGTCAGCAACACTAGGCGAGTTCTAATGTTGGTCATCACTAGAAAACATGCAAAGTGAAGAGAATTAATTAATATATGCATATTCCCAATTCAAGAATTGTAAATTATTTGGGTCTACTTATTAGATTTGTATGGTTCTTACAATCCTATTTTTGGATTTAGCTACTCATGCTTTGTGTATATTAAGAAATTATGAATTGAGAAAACATAATTAAACACTTACACAAGTTGAATGGAGATCAAGCAAATCCAAGATAATGAGAATGACAAGATTGAAGATCAAATTTACCCACAAGTGTATTCTCACAATCTTCTCTCTTAAGTATTGAGATCTCCATATACAAACCCTCAAAACTCTGAATAATAACATCCTTCCTTGAAAAATAACCTAAAAGTACTACATATAGTAATTACAATTAAGTCCTAAATAAAATAGAAAAAATGGTTGGCAAACTCCACGAAAGGTCTCTACGATTCTAGTGTCTTTTATGAGTCATAGTCGAGGTCTCATAGTCAGCTACTTGGATTTTAGTCTTCTCTTCTATAACATCACTTCATGACTCATAGAATGCTCTAAGACTTGTACGACATGCTCATAGACTTCAACTTCATCAAATTATCCCTTACTGGAAATCCTCACGAAACCTACCTATACAACTCGTAGAATGCTCTATGACTTGTATAGATGCCTTATAGAGCTAATCTTCAGAAATTATCTCTCACTGGAAGTTTTCACGAGACATCCTCTATAACTTATAAAATCTTCTACGATCCATAAAGGGTCTTGTAAATCATCTCAAACTAGCAAATTTCTGCAATTTTGCCCCAAATCATGGCCAACCTATAATCCTACAAATTCAAATATGAAAACATATAAAACCAACGAACATCGTACTGAGAGCACACAAAATCTTATATTTTAAATATCAAAAGTGTTGTATTTTCACTACATATCAACACAATTAAGTTGAATTTGTTACATGTCCTTAAGCAATGACACAATCTATATAGAAAACACAGTAACACATAGACCTCAACTCAATGGCATAAATCACATATATCCCAAACCCATATACCCACACCAGCTTTTCAATGATGATTTCATGTTTAGCTTTGGGACTGTACAAAAACACTCACTCTCAAAAAAGATATTCATGCATAATGACTAGTATCATAGGCTTGCCCCTATACTCATGCCTCAGACCTTTAACTAATTGGACTAGGATCACTTTAGGACTTTCTAGGCTTGTAACGTAGGCTTAAGGGGATTTGGTATGATATTTTAGGAAAATAGTGACTAAAAATAGACCTTGAAATTACAGATTTTTTACACTTTTGCCCCACCAACTCTATCATTTTCACCTTATTCTCCCTTTTTCCTTATTCAATCTTTTTCTGGTGCTTTCTTTCCATTTTCAACTTTTTGCCTTGTTTTCACACTTTATTTTGCTTTTTAGCTCAATCAAAGATATCTTTTATTTTTCTTGGACCTAGTACATGATTTTTCTCCTTTTTCTCCTTATTCCTAACTTGGCCCCTGATTGTTTTGCTTTTACCCTTACACCGGCCGCCCTCAACATATGCTTTTAGCCTGTGGTAAAGTACATAATATCTATTCCCCGAACTAAGGCTACCTTTGGTAGCCACCCTCAACTTATGTTTTTTGCCTCAGTCAAGGTGCAATATGCTCAAGAAAAAACCAAGGTCAATTTTAGAATTTTTCACTAGACAAGGTTAGGTTGATTAGGTGTTTAGAAAGAATAAATACATGTTAGGCTCAAATATTTTGAACAAGGGATATATCATCATTTGCTTGCTTTTTTTTAGGCTAAAGGAATTATTTTAGAACAATGGCCTAAGATCCTTTCATAATCCATTCAATCTACAATCTAACTTATAGTAACAGAGCAAGATCTTAATTAGCACAAAATTCATGAATCAAGCAAAATAGATCACTCTCTCATGGCACAATATACATTATCAACAAAAGATGCATAGATTATGCTTTCTGTCTCAATTTTACCCTTACTTATCAGAACGAGTGTTGTCAAATACCTAAACATGCTTGCTTACTATCTAACTACCAATCAAAATTTCTTGTGGGTACTATTTTTAAAAGATAAAATATAAAAATATGCTATATGCCACAAGTATTAGTACTATATGCTATAAATATTATCTAAACATCCTAAACATGTCGATTCAATAGAAAGTAAATATTCACGAGAAAAAAGAACACAAGTAAGAAAACCACAGGATCAAAATTTGGGGTAGTTATATACCATAAGCTACCCAGACTTCACTAAGGACCATAACTACCCACACCCCATCAAAAAAGATATGCATTATCCCCAATAAATAAAATTAATCAAAAATAAATCATAAGGGGTCAAAACATAGGCATCGGTCGCTGGCTGAATCTGGCCATCCTCCTTCCTATGGGATAGTCTCCTCAATAGTGGTACTTTGTCTGGAGGGCCAATACCCCTCAACTGGTCATACTTATGAGCTTGTTTTTTCTCCTCATCACCCCTCGACTCCCTCAAGGCAATCTCAAGATCCTTCTTCTCTTACCTCCTCGCATGTACATATCTGTTATCTAGATCCTCTTCCATACAGGGTCTCTTCTCAATCGAAGAGTGGGTAAGCTCATCAAGAGCAAATAAATCAAACATTAACACCAAAGATATCATGTATGGTAGTGTGACTGCCACCGCTAGTGATGCTGTCATGTTAGCCCTGAGCTTCTGGATCTCTGTTTGCATGGCTGACAAATCTAAAAGTCAGTCCTCGGCCAATCACTTCTAAATCCTCTTTTTAATGGCATCGATATGGGTATCCATGGCAGAAATACAATCTTGAATATAAGCAACTGCAAAAGCCTGCATCCGACCCTCCGAGTACAAAATAGCCTACTGGACCCATGGCCTAATCTGGTGAAAGAGCTGAGTCAACTGAGATTCAACATGTGATAGCCTCTGCGCCATCTCCTAAATAGAAGTAGCAGACACATAGACCATGTCTGTTATAGGTGTTTATAAAGTCATGGCTTTTGGTGCAATATCAATAATAGTGGGCCCCCTCTCCTAATCTGCATCGTGATGCAGGGCCTCTCATTAGTAGTAGCAGCAGTGATGGTTGTATAAGCCTCTAAATCCTCAAGTGGTGGCACCAGGGTGAACACATCTGGCATAGGTGGGGGCTCTGCTCATCTAACTGCCACCAGGTTCTTATTAGCCTTGATTAGGCTGGGCTCTAAAGAATGTTGGGCATCAATCAACCAGTTCAGTGAGTGTATAATCTCCACCTTAGACTCTAAACAGATCATGTAGATCAGACTCGAGAATGGGATGGAGGTAGCCCTCTTTAGGGATACCTCATATATCTGCTCGGGACATAGGCAGGCCCATTAATATCATATCCAGCTAAGATGTTGGCAACCAAAACTGCATGTTTTGATGTAAGAGTATTATCTGTCAGGATCAGTAGTTGTGTGATCGAACAATAGCCTACCTGAATTTGGCGAGGAATCTTAGGCAGAGCCTTGATTGTCTCCATTTAAGTGGTGACCTAAGCAGGTTCTAGACCCTGCTCTACAAGAATCCCTGCTAACCATGTCATCAATGTGGTCCTCTAATCAGGATCCTTCATAATAAGCGAGCTCTGAATCTGGCCCACCAGAGGATCAAACTTTGTGCTGGATCTGAGGGCACGGTACTTAGTACCAAATAACATATGATAGATAGTCTCCTTTGATATGTGGACCCATCAACCCATTACTCGTGTCTATGTCAACCTACGCTGAGTGAGTGCTTTCTTCTCCTTGGGAAGACTAAGCTAGATGGTGGGTGCGTATGATGCATAGAAGTCCCTCACCATAATCGAGGAGTAATGTCCAAGTGACTCTGTTGGCCTGTAGAGCCTATACCTAATGATCGTGTCCCAGAGGCCGGAGACACGACTCAGTCCATCTTCAATAACTTTGGTCTCTTCATAAATGAAACTGACAGAGTCACTTGGACATTACTCCTCGACAGTAGTGCCAAAATTTTTGATCTCGACCAAATTACATAACTTTTTTAGAGGATAAAGTGGTCGCTATCAGGATATAAAACCTAATCAAGGTTAGGATCAAACCCACAGGGAATACATTTACTTAAGACAAATTCACCAACAAGCAATCCAAGTAGTTAATCAACTCAATTCGTCGAGGGTTTTTTGCAATAATCAATTAGAAAAATAAACTAAACTAACTATCACATAAGAAAATCAATAATGTGGAGAAACTAGGGTATTATGTTCTCCATGATGCCCTAACTCAATATCACTAGATAATCCAATTCTTGCCTAATGTATAGCATGTAGGGTGGTTATTTAAGTTTATCAAGCCTTTTGGTCAAAAGTGAGAGGCAAATTTCACTATGCGACTTGTCCCATCTACATTGTGCGAATTGCTAACCATTACTTATAAGTCCCAATAAAACCTCCCCTTGGGCTTGTTTGGTTGAACAGACAAGAACATATCAATTGAATCTTGTTAATCAATGTCTTTTTCTATTCATTACTTCCTTCGTCCAGTCAGTAACACTAGGCGAGTTTAATATTGGTCACCACTAGAAATGCAAAATGAGAGAATTGATCAATAAATGCATATACTCAATCCAATAATTGTAAAATATCTGGGTCTACTTTGTTAGATCTTCATGGTTTCCACAACCTTAGTTGTGAATTTAGCTACACATGCTTTGTATGGATGAATAAATTATAAATTGAAAAAACAGAGTAAACACTTACACAATTTGAATTGAGATCAAGCAAATCCAAGACAATGAGAATGACAAGATTGAAGATCATATTTTCCCACAAGTGTATTCTCAATATATTTTCTCTCAAACATTGAGTTCCCCAGTACAAACCCTTAAAACTTGGATTAATGACGTCCGCTCTTGAAAAATAACCTAAAAAACTATTTATAGTAATTATAATTAAGTCCTAAATAAAATAGAAAAATTGATCGGCAAACACCATGAAAGATCTTTACGACACATAGTATCTTCTACGAGTCGTAGTCAGGATCTCATAGTCAGCTACTGGGATTTTGGACATATCTTCTACAACACCACTTCATGACTCATAAATGCTCTATGACTCGTACTATATACTTGTAGACTTCAACTTTATCAAATTGTCACTCACTGAAAATTCTGATGAAACCTATCTATATGACTTATAGAATGCTCTATGACTCGTATAGATATTCCGTACAACTAATCTTCGAAAATCATCCCTCATTGGAATTTGTCATGAGACATCCTCTTTGGCTCGTAGAATGCTATATGATCTATAATTGCCAACCTTTAATCCTACAAATCGAAACAGAAGAACACATATAACCAACAAATATCACATTGAGAACACATAAAATCCTAAGTTTTAAGCATCAAAAGTATTGTATTTTGACAGCATATCAACCACCTTCTACCTACCTATCATGTTATGATGCTTTATGTCTTTGTTTTGAGGGTAAGTCTAGGACATATCTTGGTCTTTGTCATATTCCATATGTAAGAGCCATTGTGGGATATCTTCCAAATTGTTCATACGGTCTTATTGCGCTTGTTGTATTTTACTTATGGAGGCTATGTACACGACTATTTTTAGCTATGTATTATGTTATGATGATAATATTATGATGAGATGCAAACATGTGGAAAGTCCTAGGCCCCTTTCTATCTCCATAGTGGAAGTCATACTTACCCGCCCCGTAGTTCTTATATGCTATGTGCTATGTGATGCATGGAAATTCCAATCCCTATGATATCCCCATAACGTGAGTCATGCATTTTCATTACTTAGAACTATGTGCTTATTACTTTGTTATGCGCATATGATCTGGTGATGTGAATATGGATACTTTGAGCCTTTTTGGAGGACTCTCAGGTACCCATTTTCCTGTCACTCCCAAACCCTAGGTCTGGTTCATTATAACTTGATATTAGTAAGGCATAAGATTGTAACACCTTGGAAATTCCTAATCTATGATTCAAACTTCTCTCTTATGCATGTGAGATCATACCGTGTGATTCTAACTCTTAACATAGGTATTAAAGCCTATTCTATAGTGGGATAATATATTTGAGATTAATAGAGGTCACTAAAATCCTTTAGCACAAAGTTGGGATGAAACCTTCTTTACTGATTAAGTTACGATATGAAATTCTATACAATTGGGTGATCCAATAAATACAAGGTTATGAACTTATGTTGAGGTCTTTCCCTAAATATTTGAAGTGTTTTGGATGGGATTTGGGTCTTCTAACTTATGTTGAGGTCTTTCCCTAAATATTTCAATCGGCTAAGTTTCTGTATGAGTTTAAAGAATGGTCAACTTCAAATTACCATATATCTCAACATATAAAGAGTTAGAAGACCCACAACATATGAAATTGGAGATCTTCAAATTAGCTTTCCAACGTACTTGATTCATTTTAATCGGACTTTAGAGTAAAATGTTATGACCATTTTTATTGAAGACTGCCGAATTTGTAATTTTTGGTGATTCACCGATTTAGACAACCTAAATTCTCTGATAAAGCTTAGAATCTGTCAAAGAGTGTGATATAAAGTCCACACTCAGTGAACCACCGAATAGCTTAGTGATGGGACCCCTAGACTACCATTTTGAGTGGCGAAACTCTTCAAAAGGTCATATTTTTCAAAGTTGATGAATAATTGAAAACCACAAAAGGTTATATTAGACCTTTTACCCAAAATTAACTTGCTTAAGCCTATCATATAACTAATAACTTTCCATTAATACATAAATTCCTGAAAAAATTAAAAGCTTGCATTTAAAGTTCTCCCAACAAAGAGGCTAGGGTTCTTCATCTTCAAGTGCAAACCAAAGGTTTCTTCATGTGATTTTTCTATCCAAAGTATGTAAGTCTACCTATAGCATTGGATTGAGTTCATCCATGCACCGCTCATGTTGATTCTTTGAATTTTCGTTTGAGCGGAGGTTTACCCTAAATTCTGGAGTAGATTTTTGAGTTTTCTATTATCTTATTGAGTTTCTTATATACAAAACTATCTTGATGATATTCTCTAAAAGTTGAGTATTTGATGGATGATGATGGTGATGATGTTTGAGATGAGCTTGATGTTCAAATTAAAGTCCACAGAGACTTGATGAGATGTTTTTGAGAAATCTAATCACTTGATAGTTGTGATAACATATTTTTTGGAGTAATATTGAGCACCGAATTGGGTGAGAGTTTAATACCCCAGAACTACATTACCAGTATCAGATAGTTGTATAGTTAATTCTAGCAACTCCTATCTCAAAAAGAGATAAAGGGATCATAGATCCATAAGGTTAATCATCCTTACCTTCGTAAGTAATGGGCGGAGGAGCAACAATGTCATATTCATTGTGCACCACCAAAGAGGGTGGTGGGATGACTGTCGATTAGAGAAACTCCCAAATTATTGCATAATTGATTTGACAGACTTGAATATTATTGGGTTTATTTTCAAATCATGGCTATGTTCTTAAACTTATAATTTTTACTCAGTTAAATTAAGTTAATTGATTTGAGTATCTCTGATTATGTCCTTTTCTTTTCAACCATTTTACACACCAGTATATTCCATGTACTAATATCCATTTTGATTGGATCATTCTATGATGCACAGACAAGTATTAGGGATTATGAATAGGCCCATCATCGAGGATCAATTCATATTCAATTGATTTGGTGAGCACTTCTTGCTATTTGGAGAAGCCTTTTTTCTTTCTTATATTGAGTAGACATGGTTATTTCTTTCAAGATAGCTCGAGATTTGTCTTGGCACCTTCTAGATGAGTATATAAGCTTCATAGAGATTGAGTAGAAGATGTAGAGTACTGTTCTTTTCCAACTCTTATTAGAAATTTCTTTTTTATATGTAGACTTGGTTATTTAATTTTCCTTATAGTCTTTTCTTTGCTATTTTATTCCGCTGTTGAGTATGAGGTAATGATGAGTCCAACTGGTTTGCTCAGGGACTAGCAATAGTCTCTGAGTACTAGCCACACCAAGGGTATCCTCCCGGGGCATAACAAAATTGGTATCAGAGCACAGAGTTCAAGTGTCCTAGGGTGTCTCTGCAGTTGTGTCTATAGGATCTTATTTGTAGTTGTAAGGGCTCCAGCTCTTTAAATGTGGTACTATTGACATTTAGAAAGAGTTTCCCATCTTTTCGATTCTAATCATGCAGTAGAGTTATTCCCTAAGAAATCTATGATGATTAATATGTTTCTCTAATCCTTCTAACTATGTTTAATGTATAAGGTGATAAAGGCAGTTATCTTCAGATTGTTATCGGTGAGTTTCTGTATCATAAAATAATCAGATTGGTAGAACGATTGCACCAGGATTGAGAGAAGATGACTAGTGTGCTGAGTTGATTAATTCGAAAGAATGCACTTCTCTTTCTATGAATCATGCATTTGAGTGAGATCAACATGTACCCCAAACTCTATTGTCCAAAAACTTGCTTCAAGTGTTATCTGCAAGAGATAAAGTATGTCTCAAAAAATTTAATGTTACCATTTGCGAGAGAGTGATTTGAGGTCTGGTAAGCCATAACTAGAATTGAGCCATGCTATAGCTAGAAGGCCGATGATAGAAAAGAAAAGAGACTATATAATGAGAGTAGCGATTAATTGAAGCTTATAGTTAGAGTTATCTATCTATTAGGTAAGTAACATAGTGATGAGTTGATTTCTGTAAGTTTTGACCCAAGAATAGTAAGTACTATCTTATTTTTCATGATGAGCTATAGATAAAGAGCCACCATTAGGATGTGCTAGAGTGTGCTCAAACTAGAAAGAGGATTATGTTGATGTGTTATAATATTCGTATAAGTGAGGTTGAAGTATAGGTATTGAATAAAGGAAAAGAGTACTTTTGTGGTTAAAGATCTAAACTACGCTTCTGATTTTGAAGTGAGTGCCCTATGATATTTATAGAGTTTTGAGCTTAGCTAGATAAGGACGTATAGTAAATAGGTGAATGGTACTTGAGTTGTAAAGAGGGGATGTGTTGATCGAGCATTCACTATAAGATTTTAGTAGACCTATTTTTCAAAAAATTATTATTTAGTATTTATAAGTTGGTATAACATGAAATAACTATGTGATGCCTATGTTATCATTAGACCTAAGCTTGAACTTTGAGAAATAACGTGAAAATCTGAGATAGCATTATGAAAGTGATAGTCTTAGTTAGAGATTTGTTTTAAGAGTCTTGCTATAGTGTTGGTTCGATGTTAAGATGTTGAAATGCAAGGAATATGATGCTATGACTACGGTAGAGGTAACCCTTTGATGGAGATGGTGAATTAAGGATGAAACACTAGATATAAAAAATGAGGCTTCAGATGTGCATTCGGAATGATGTAAAATTGTGTGAAGCACTAAGTTATGACTTGCTACGAGAACACAAATAGCTATATTTGAGTTGTCAATGTAGAGTAAGTTGTTGCAAGCCTTCTTGCCACCCATAGTAATTAGGTAGATGGGGATTTATGTATATTGATGATGAGTTTTACCTTGTAACCCAAGACTTCTTTAATCATACATTGGAGCTTAGAAGTTGGATGGTAGTAGAATAAATAGAATGGTTAGATGATAAGAGTTATAGAAAGTGATTATTTATAACAAACGAGTAGTAAGTATAGAAAGATGCCTATAAAGCTAGAAGGAAGTTAGGAGTAGTATCTCAGGAGGAAGTTCTAATAGTGATTTTATATCCTTGAGTATAGTATAGCAAGTGAGTTTAAGATGCTCTGGTGGATAGTGATGCCCCAATCATGTAGAGAGTTATGCTTATTCCTTATTAAAAGACAATTGGTCATATGATCTAGGGAGTGGACCTTTGAGCTATGGGGGAGATAAAGAATTAGTAAACTAAAATGGTTCTTAAGCTTTCGATAGTGATGAGTCGATAAGGATGAGACATCAACCTTATGTCCTGAACCCATGAACCTCATGTTCGTTCCCATTCACGTTGAGTTCCGAGGATGAGAAGTGGTAATTTCATTTTGCAATTTCTATTTTATTTCATAGATCTAAAACTTTCTAACCCTATGTTAAGGGAGATATAACTTGATTTTCTATGAACTTAGGATGAGAGTTGAAAGACAAGGGATATCATATTAAGTAATGAATGTTCTTAGATTGGGTTTGTTGATTTAATCATGCTAATGATCTTTTTTTCTAAGCCCATCTAATGATATTCCTTTCTAGTCTTGATAGTAATGTTGATAATTGTAGATAAGTAATGATTGATTGGAGAGAGTAGGTGTTCTTAATTGTGATAATGATGTTATACTGATTTGATTTAGGTTATAGATGTGGAGGAGGACTAAGATGCATTCTCAATGTGTGCAATAGATAGGTAATAGAATATAGGTATATCTCTAGGTAAGATTTAATGCAATTGTGGGTGTAGTTGAGACATGGTAGGCTGGAAGATTCTTAAGTGGTGTTGACCTCAAAAAGGCCATAAAGTGGTTTAGAATGATAGCATGAATATATGATGGTCCTAATGTATGTGATTGTAGTAGGCTATTAGTGGACTTTTGGGTGAGGATTTTGAGTAGGGTTGTTAGAGTGGTGAGAAGGAGTAACATCTTTTTATTGAAAAGTCATTACACAGGTATAGAAGAGAAACTGAGTGGGTTAGAACTATATGAGTATGGTCACTATGGGTATCACTTTGTAACATTAGGTTTAACTTGAACTTGATTAGAGTTCCCAATAGACATAGGCTCTGATGAGAGCCAGAGGATTAAATTATTTAAGTGAGGTATATGAGGAGGAGAGCATGGTTGAGGAGAGTCACCAAGCTTGAAAATAACTAGTCTTATCCCTTGACACGATGTGATCCTAACCCTTATGTTAGTCAAATAATCTTCTCTTGAATTCATAGTTGATGGGAGCAATTGGGATTGTAACCTTTTTTCTCATCCTTGTTAAGATGCCTTCTAGTGAGAAGTTCCTTATTTGCGAGTTGATGTGTTCATTCTTGAACTTGAAGGTTGATGCTAGAAGTTTGAATGATTCTATTGATTGAATTTTAATGTCTCATTCGTGCCAATCAAAAATGAAGTTCAAGATATTGTTCCTATTCTTGATCTAAAATGATATGTACATCCTTGAATTGGAATAGTTAATTTTCTAAATAGTTTGATTGGTTCATTGATTGATCGATTGAATGGTGATTGTTATTCGTGCCTTGATTTCATCTATGATACCCATCATTCGAGAATGAAAGATCCCAAGGGTGAGATATTGTAACACCTTGGAAATTCCTAATCTACAATTCAAACTACCCTCTTATGCATGTGGGATCATACCAAGTGATTCTAACTTTGAATATAGGTATTAAGCCTATTCTATAATGAGATGATAGATTTCAGATGAATATAGGTCAAAAAAATCTTTCAGCGTAAGGTTGGAATGAAACCTTCCTTACCAATTGAGTTTCAATGTGAAATTATATACAATTGGGTGATCTAATAACTCCAAGTTTGTGAGATTATGTTAAGGTCTTTTACAAAATATTTGAAGTATGTTGGATGTAGTTTAAGGTCATAAGGGACATGCAAGGTCAAGGCAAGTTCAAAATATTTCAATATGCTAAGTTTCGATATAAGTCCATAGAAGAGTCAATTTTAAATGTCAATAAGCACATAATGAGTTAGAAGACCCATAACATATCCAACTAATGATCTTTGATTTAGCTTTCAATGGTTCTGATTTTCCCTTAATTGGAGTTTGGAGTAAAAATTTATGACCATCTTACTGAAGCCTGCCGAATATGTAAATTTTGGCAATCCACTGTTTTAGACTGCTAAAATGCTCTAAGAAAGCTTAGAATCTATCAAAAAGGGTAGCCTATGGTCCCCATTCAATGCACTACGGAATGTTTCGGCGATGGGACCCCTAGACCACCGTTTTGGCCCCCAAAACTCATTAAAAAGTCATTTTTCAATCTTGATGATTATTTAAAGTTTGCAAAAAGGTTACATTTGACCTTTTACCCCTAATTAACTTCCCTATCATACAACTTAATAGCTTCCCATAAACCCATAAAATTCTTGAACACATTTTAAATTTGCGTTCAAAGTTCTCCCAACAAAGAGACTAGGGTTTTTTCATATTTAAGTGCAAACCAAAAGTTTCTTCACATGATTTTCTCTCTCCCAGGTATCGAAGGATACTTATAGCATTGGATTGAGTTCATCCAAGCGCACCACATGTTGATTCTTTGGAATTTAGTTTGAGAAGAGGTTTTTCTTTGAAATTGAGTTCAAGCGAAGATTTACCCTAATGCTTGAATTAGATTTCAAAGTTTTCTATTGTCTTGATACATTTCTTGTATAGAAAAATGTCATGATGATGTTCTTGAAATGTGGAGTATTTGATTGGTTGTATATTCATATTTTCATTCACATGAACCCTAATTGAGGACTATGTTTGATTTTACATATTATTTCAAAACTAAGATTGATAGTCATACTGAGCATGTTAAACATAGATAATGTTTGAGCATATTTTACTAAGTCTGCATGAATATATGTTTTGAGCATAAATAATGATTTAAGAAATAATCTTGATGATATGTAATTATTTTTGAAGCATAATTTTAAAAGATAACACTTGATGTTTTGAGGAAGTATTTTGATGATGATGTAAATGATTTTCAAAAAATATTTATTAATGAAAGATGATGATAAAGATGTTTGACATGAATTTGATGTTCAAATAAAAGTCCAAAGTGACTTGATGAGATGTTTTTGAGCAATCATTTCACTTGATAGCTGGGAGAATGCGCATTGGAGAGTTGTATTGAGCACCGAGTTGGAGGAGAGTTTAACAACCTAAAACTATATTACCCGCATAGGATAGTTGTTAGGACCCGCAACGTAATTTAAACCCCGAGCGTCCTTAATTGGTTCGATTTAATCAAGTATTGGGACCTATGTAACATTTTACTTAACTTAGGTCCTTAAGAATAAAAGAGATGTGGGGTCAAGGAGGGTGT
>JAOTQJ010203943.1:0-19645 GCA_025642045.1 Solanum sejunctum
CGTTCATTTTGTATGTTGCATTTATATATATATATATATATATATATATATATATATATATATATATATATATATATATTTGAGGGTATGACGGGGCCCTATCCCGTCGTATGGTCCGATTTCTGTACATAGAAGTCTGTGGATACATGTGGGTTTGGGAAACTATGTTGGTATGAATTTGTTTGTATGAAGTGTTTGTTGGGAGGTTCTGCCGCTGCGGTGACCTTATCGGCCCACCTTTGTATTTTTATATATGTTCATATGGCAATGTCTGGTACTGTTGGATTCGCTGTTTGCAGGTGGGATTGGTTAGAAAAACAGACGAAACTCTGTTGAAAATTTGTGAAATCCCTTAGCTGTCGTAAATCGAGATTTGGTATAATTGTATTCTGGGTGCCCTATCGGCACCAATCATGGCCCCTGGGTTGGGTCGTGACATCTATAGCCCATTGAAGAGGCCTAGTATAACCTTGAAATGACTTAGTGAAATGCTCTAAGTCTGAGGCCCATGTACGAGACAACACATGGCCCGTAACGTATTTCGCGGCCCATAGATTGGTTTCATGAATTGGTGATGCATGAATCAACTTTTCAGTATCTTGAGTTACAAGTTATTATGTGGATTTTAGAAATATTTATGGTTCGTAGAAGGGGTTTCGTGGATTCTATGGTGAATTTTAGTAACTCAAACATTTGGACCCTTTTTTTATGAGAGGTCATCTACAACCCATAGAAGGTTCTTCAACACGTAGACATGGTCTCATAGAACATGTCAGTAGTTTTTAAGAAGGGTATTTTTGTCTATTCCTATCCCTTTTTAACCAATCCATAGCCATTTTAGACTTAATAAAGTCCTAAAATAGACCCCTAAATGTAATTTCACTGTTCGTCATGCTTAGGGATTTCTTGAGAGTAGCAGAGAAGGGAGAAAAGCGAGGGTTTCTAGTTCAGACATGAAGATCATTTGTGGATATTGTTTCTTGTATTCCAGGTATGTAAGGCTTACTATAGTGTGAAACTACATTCATTCACACGCCCTTTCACTTATTTAAGTAAAAATTAAGAATAAGAATTGAGTTTTGAAATGCTTATCATCCAATTATCGAGTTTCAACTTTTATTATGAGTGTTTATGATAATATATGAGATAATTATCATGTTTCATGAATACTGATATAAGATTAACATAAATATTTTATACTTGGTATCATGAACCCTGAATTGAATTGTTTTTATAAAATCTATGCATGAATTTAGTTGAGGTTTGAGTTTGATTTTGATTGTATGTGTTGAGCAATTTGAGCATGGTCAAGCATGAGAAACATATTGCCTTTAATTATCTATATCATTATGTATCTTGCTTGCATTATATGATAGGTCTAACTGAGTGACTCTGAATGACCATTTGAGTCTAAGTTGAGTTTTATTATCTTTATTGATTGACTGAATTGATGACAAACTAAGATGAGTTTAGATGAGATAACCTAATGAGGTTGAAATTTGAGTTGATTACTGATCATTGAGGATTGAGTTGATTGATGAGTTGAGCATATTTTAGTCTTAGGAGGAGTATCGAGCAATGAGTTAGGAGTGAGCATATCTCTATTCTAACCCACCAAACTACATTGTCAACGTAGGATAGTCGTACGACATATTCTGACAACTCTTGTCCCATATGATGGACATTCACTATGGATCCATGAGAGAGTTGATCAATTTTTATTGTGGTAAGTTTAGGATAGGCGTCACAATGATGTAACCTTTGTTATGCATCACAAAACTAAAGGTGGTGAGATTGGATGTCGGTTAAGGGGAACTCCTAAGCAAACACTGATTGACCATGACATTTAAGAATAAGTTTGTTTCTATTGAGTCTATTTAAAAGCATAATTTACTTTAAACTTGCATATATTGAGTTGAGTATGGGTCGTTCTATTTGGATGTGTATCATTTTATGATGCAGATACAGGTGATAGAGGACTTCAGCTTGCGCATCATTAAGGTCTAGATCAGTGCATTCTAGAGTTAGTGAGCCCTCCTTGCTTTCCAGAAGAGCCCTTTATTTCCTATTTAACTTAGTGTTTTCTTTCTTGATTTGGGGTCCCCATGTCTTGTCATGGAACCATCCAAATTGATGACTAGAGGATTCATAGACATTGAGTAGAGGATTTGTTAAGTATTTTGTATTTCCAAACTTATTCATTAGAAACTATGCTTTAGTAGAGCTATATTCATTTGTATGATGTTTGTTTCATTTGAGTATTTCTTCTGCTATTGAGTTGATGTGATGATGAGGCTCGGTGGTTCTCATGGCGAATCAACAGTGGTCCTTTAAGTTCCAGCCACGCTAAGAGTATCATCCTGGGACATGACAAACTTGGTATTAGAGCATAGAGTTCAAGAGTCTTAGGGAGTCTATGAAGTTATATCTAGTAGAGTCTTGTTTATGGGTTTGTTGTGCACCACACTTCATAAACATAAGGCTATAAGATAGTAGGAACTGTTACACTTTCTTGTATTCTGAGTTCGTGCGATAACGTTAAAACTCTATGAAGCACCTTTATAACTCATGCATTACGCGCTTACAGATTATGCCTCCTAAGTCTACCATGACCCATAGGAATGTTTTTGCCAGCAATGCTGGGAATCCCACTTCAGAGGTGCCTACTCAAGTGGAAATGAGGGGTCGAGGTTTGACTAGCCAGAGCTACTGGTGTTCCAGAGACACCTACTGCTCAACCTACTCCTACTACAGAGGTTGACTGTAAAGGAGCTTTCACTATGCTCGCACAGTTTGTAGCTGCCCAAAGATGAAACTAGAGTTTACAGTCTCCTAGTTCTAACTCTTAAGAGCCAACGACTACTAGCAGACTAAGAGAGTTTCTAAGGATGAACCCACCAGTCTTCATCGGGTCAAAGGTTATGTAGGACCCTCACAACTTCATTGATGAGAATAAAAGGTGTTGAAAACTATGCGAGCAACTGAGACTAAGGGAGTTAAGCTTACTGGCTATCAGCACAAGGGTATAGCTAATGTTTGGTACAATCAGTGGGAAGAGAGTCAAAGTGAGGATGCCGAGCCCGCTGCTTTGGATGAGTTCGAGAGTGCCTTCTTCAATCACTTCTTTCCTCAGGAGGTGAGAGAGGCAAAGGTTGATGAATTTGTGAATCCAAAACAGGAGGGGCTGACTATTAAAGAGTATAACCTAAAATTCATCCAGTTATCCAGGTATTCCCTAGAGATGGTCCAGGATATGAGAGCGAGGATGAGAAAATTCATATCTGGGCTAGGTATACATATGAAAAGGGAGTGCAAAGCAGCATTATTGATCCCAGGTATAGATATCTCTAGAACTATAGTTCATGCCCAGCAAATTGAGGAGGATAAGAAAAAAGGCAACGAGGAGTATCTGAGCAAAAAGGCCAAGTCATCAAGGCCCGAGCCCCAATCAGACTAAGCAAGGAAAGGGAGATAAGTCTTACTTTTAAAAGAGGACCTCTAGCTATGCACCACCTTTAGCTAGTGTTCCAGCCCCAAACCATAAGTATTATCAAAAGTCCCAAGGTTAGCCAAACTTTAGCGCACAGGGTCCATAGTCTCAGGCAAGTGTGACCTTGGCTTTAAAGGGAAGCCACCTTATGGGAATTATGGCAGGATGTATCCGGGAGAATTTAAAGATGGAAGGAATGGTTGCTAGAAGTGTGGCCAGTCGGGCCATTTATAGAGGGAGTGCCCAATGTAGGGCAATAAGGCCCAGTCCGCTACTATAATAACACTAGCGAGGGTTAATCAGAGAGATGCTGCACCAGGGATAGGCGGTGGGACGAATTGCCTATATGCGATGGGGAATTGACATGACCAATAGGTTATAGTAGATGTTGTAACAGGTATGCTTAGAGTCTTTACTTTTCCTTGTTATGCTTTGCTTAATCTAGGTGCGACTTGTTATTTTGTGGTACCATATATGGAAAGTAGATTTGAGATTCTTCTGGAGTACCTACTTGAGCTGTTTTGTATTTTTACTCCTATTGGTGTGTTTATTTGGGCTGAGAGAATCTGTAGAGATTGTGTGGTGTCCATCCATCACAGGGATGCTCTTGCTATTTTGATTGAGTTAGAGAGAAGTGATCCTTGGCATTGACTGGCTTCATGCCTGCTATGCCTTTATTGATTGCAAAACTTGGACTGTCAAATTCTACTTTTTGAATGAGCCTATTATTGAGTGGAAGGGAGATTCTGTTGCACTGAAAAATAGGTTTATTTCTTACCTCTATGCCCGAAGACTAATTTCTAAGGGATGTATCTGTCACCTCGTATAAGATAAATCTGATGAAGTTGAGCCTCCTATTCTTGAGTCCACCCTGATTATTGAGCCTCCTACTCTTGACTCCGTTCCAATTATGAGTGAGTTTCCTAATGTATTTCTTGAGGATCTGTATGGAGTCCCTCCTTATAGGGAGATTCACTTTGGAATTGATGTTTTTCCTGATGCCCAATGTATTTCTATTTTGCCATATAGAATGGCCCTTGTAGAATTGAAAGAGTTGAAGGAGAAGTTGAGAGATTTTCTAGAGAAGGGATTCATAAGGTTATGTGTCTCTCTTTGGGGTGCTCTGGTCTTATTTGTACAAAAGAGGGATGGTTTCCTTAGAATGCGCATTGACTACTGCCAGTTGAATAAGGCAAAAATCAAGAATATATACCCCTTTTTGAGGATCGATGACTTGTTTGACCACCTTTAGGGTGCTACTGTTTTCTCCAAGATAGACCTCAGATCAGTCTATCACTAGTTGAATGTGAGAGGATATGACATCCCAAAGATGGGTTTTTGAACCCAATATGGTCGTTTTGAGTTCTTGGTAATGCCCTTTGAGTTGACAAATGCACTTGCAACCTTCATGGACTTGATAAATAAAGTATTCAGACAATATCTTGACATGTTTGTGATCATGTTTATTGACGATATTTTGGTGTATTCCAAGAGATGAGGAGGAGCATAAAAATTACCTTAGAATCACTTTATAGATGCTCAAAGATAATGAGTTATATGCAAAGTTTTTGAAGTGTGTGTTTTGTCTTAAATATGTGGCATTCTTAGGCCATATAGGATTGGGAGATAGAATATAAGTGGCTACACAAAAGATTGAGGTGGTTAAAAACTAGCCTAGACTAATCTCTCTGATAGATATAAGGAGCTTTCTGGGATTGGCTAACTATTACAGTAGATTTGTTGATGGATTTTCTTTTATATTCACACCGTTGACTAGACTGACTCAGAAAAAGATCAAGTTTCAATGGTCCGATGAGTATGAGAGGAGTTTTCAGGAGTTGAAGGCAAGGTTGACTACTGTACCAGTGTTGACCTTGTCTGTTGGAACAAATGAATTTGTTATCGGCTGCGATGCTTTGAAGAGTGGGATTGGGATGTGTGTTGATACAAAGGGGGAAAGTTGCTACCTATATTTTAGACATCTTAAAGTACATGAAATGAACTATCCTAATCATGACTTGGAGTTGGTAGTAGTGGTGTTCTCTCTCAAACTATGATGCCACTATTTATATGTACATGATGATGTTTTCACAGACCACAAGAGCCTTTAATATATCCTCACCTAGAAGGAGCTTAATATGAGGTAAAGGATATGACTTAAGTTACTCAAAGACTATGCCATGAGCATCATCTACCATCAAGGTAAAGCTAATATAATTGTTGATGCTCTTAGCAAGTTATCTATGGGAAGCACCACTTATATCAAGGGAGAGAAAAAGGAGTTAGTTAAAGAGGTTCACAGACTGGACCCATTGGGAGTTCAACTAGATGAATTGGGTGAAGGCGAAATGATTATGCAAAATGGATCTATATCATCTCTATTAGTAGAGGTGACAGAGAAGCAATATCAAGACCTTGTCCTCCTACAGTTGAAAGCAAATTTACATAAACAGAAAGTGATGTCTTTCACCAAAGAGGGATATGGAGTATTAAGTTACCAAGGTAGATTGTGTGTTCTAGATATTGATGGCCTTCGAGAGAGGATCATGGAAGAGTCCCGTTATTCTAGATATTCCATCCATCTAAGATTGACTAAGACGTACTATAATTTGAGAGAGATTTATTGGTGGGTTGGGATGAAAAGAGATATTGCTGAGTTTGTCTCTAAGTGCACAAATTGCCAACAAGTAAAAGTTGAACATCAAAGGCCATGTGGAGTAGCTTAGAACTTTGAGATTTCATAATGGAAGCAGGAGATGATCAACATGGACTTTGTGACATGTTTACCAAGATCTTGCAGGCAACATGATTTGATTTGGGTGATAGTGGATCAGATGATAAAATCTGCACACTTCTTTGCGGTAAAGACAACTGACATTATAGAGGATTGTGCTCGACTATACATAAGAGATTTTCAGACTACATGGAGTCTCCTTGTCTATTATCTTATACATAGGAGCGCAATTCACTACTCAGTTTTTGAGATTCTTTCAGAAAGGCTTAGGTTCAAAGGTGAACCTTAGCACTGTTTTCACACATAGAAAGATGGCCAGGCAGAATGCACAATTCAAACTTTGGAGTATATGTTGAGAGCCTGCATAATTTACTTCAAAGTTAATTAAGATAACCATATTCTTCTGATTGAGTTTGCCTACAACAACAATTTCTATTCGATTATCCAGATAGCCCCATATGAGGCACTCTGTGGGAGGAGGTATAGGTCAATAATTGGATGGTTCGAGGTAGGTGAAGCCGAATTGATTGGGCTAGACTTTGTACATTAGACTATAGAAAAAGTCAAGATCATCCGAGAAAGGTTGAGGGCTACATGGAATCAACAAAAATCCTACACCGATATTAGAAGGAGAGACTTAGAGTTTGAGATCGACGACTGGGTATAGTTGAAAGTGTTACCCATGAAGGGTATCATTAGATTAGGGAAGAAGGTTAAGTTAAGTCCTTGATATATTGGTCCCTACAAAATTATTAAGAGAGTGGGAAACATAGCTTATGAGTTTGAGTTACCACTAGAGCTAGTGGCCATCACCCAGTCTTCTACATTTTTATGCTCAACAAGTATTTGGGAGATCCATAATTGGTTGTGCCTATCGAGAGTATTAGAGTAAAACACAGTCTGAGTTATAATGAGATTCCTATCCAGATCCTTGATCGTCAGGTTCGCAAGCTAAGAACTAAAGAGATTACATCTGTCAAAGTACTGTGGGGAACTAACTTGTAGAAGAAGCTACTTGGGAGGCGTAAGAAGATACAAGGCCAAGTATTCTCATTTGTTCCTACCTGTTGATTACAAGAGAGTTGATGGAAATAATTTCCTTCTAAATTCTTGAATTCCTATTCCTTGAGTTTTTATTCCATTCTGAGTTTGATAGATGATAGAGCTCTAGAGTCTGAGTGAGGATTGATTTGACACGCGTTGACTATTTAATTGTTTTACTTGATGGGTTTCTTGAATGCTAGATTCTATAAGTAAGATAATAGCTGGTTGATTGTTATAGTCCATAGAGAGATTCATGCCTTGACTAAGTTTCCTAGGTTTGTCATCATTCAAAGATGAATGATCCCAATGGGGAGATAACGTAACACCCCCTAATGTTTTACACCTAGTCTGGGTAGATGCATAGAGAAAGCTGAGAAAAATGACTGAGAACAGTTGCTGAAAGAGAAAACTACAATGTCCATCTATGGTTCATAGAAGAGGCCTCATAGAACCCCTAGATATCTTGGTGATAAAACGCCCTTCATGTGCTTCAAAATGCTCTATAATCGTAACTTTCATATATCTCAAAATTCGTGCATGATTTCCAAAATTTGACTACATATTCTTGATCATGGGGTGAAATTGAGTAGGAAATGGGTATAATCCAAAATTTAGAAGACCCATTGCGAAAAATAAGTCTTGGTAATTTCTAATTTCCAGAGAGCATCTGTGCCCTAGGTACGACGCGATCTGGGCGTGGATCAGTGTTATTTTTGATTTGCATTTGGTCCATATTGTGAATTGGATGCAGACCAGTGTATATTTTCCCTATTTTTCATATTTTGTCCAACGTATTTAAGCGTGAAATCTCCCATACTTAGCGATTTTTCAAATCTATAACTCACAAAACCCTATCTAAAACCTCTCCAAGACTTTATCAAATGTCTCATTCAAATTAAGCTCAATTTTGGAACTCAAGGACCCAATCCAAGCTTCAAGTGTCCTTCAAGCTCATCTCAAGAAAATCCAAGTTTGAGGTATGTGGGTCTTCATCCATGGGCCTTTCACCCATAGAGCCCAACCTTCTCTTCTTATAAAAATTATATGATCTCAAGTTGTATTACTTATGGGTATCTCTTATTATGAATTTTGAATGGAAGTTATGTTGGGGTTTATCAAGTATTGTCGATTATGCATGAATATCTAAAGTAAGCTTATACAATGAGTTGATTTATGTCTATTGAAATTATGCATGATTTGGACTATGAAAACTATGATCTATTGTGAATTCTTGAGATGGATTTCATGATACTTAAAGTAAGAGTTTTACTACAATATTGGTGGGTTGATTTGAATGACTTTGAGATGACTTGGTTTTACTCCTTGTTGTTCTGTACTCTTGAATAGCATATACCTACCATATGTTGATAAGGGATTATTGTATGAATTTACATGACAAACATGTCATGATACTTTATGAGTCCCCAAGCATATATTAAGCTCATGAAAAGTTCTCATGATCTACAAGAGAATTTTTGAACTCTTATGTTATGTTTTCGTCTCATGTGAAATGTTAAGCCCTTTCTTGATTATTCAATGTGATGATTTGATGAGCTATTTTTGTACTCCTACTGAAAAGATTATATCATAAGGTAAGGACATCCTATAATACCTACCGGAAAGGCCATGCCATAAACTAGAATAAATCATGACTCTTACTTAAAAGATTGTATCGAAATGTAAGGATATCTCTTTACTCCTACAGAAAACATTTTATTGTAAGGTAAGGACATCCTATAATACCTAGCAAAAAGTCCATGCTGTAAGGTAGAATAAATCATGGCTCCTACTAAAAAGATTGTATCATAAGGTAAGGGATATCTTATACTACCTACCAAAAAGGCTATATCATAAGGTAAGGGTATTAGTAACACTCTCTGAAAAAGGTTATATCGTAAGGTGAGTGGGTGACTATGTAAGGTTATATCAGATCAATGTGTTATGTGTTGTATTTCAACCTTATAATCATGGTTATCTGTTGTTTATGACTATCATGGATGATTATGGGAATCATGATATGTATATGTATGTTTGATGTGGAAATATAGAAGATCCTAATTCCCGAATTGCCCCCATAACGTGAGTTATATTTACCCGCCCCTTGGTCATTATGTGTTATATGCTAAGTGAATTCATGCTAATCCCTTTTTCTGAGATATCCCCATAGAGTGAGTCCTACTTTCTCATCCCTTAGAACTATGTGTTTAATTTCGAATGCACTTCCAAACCGATGATGTGAATTTTAGTACTTCGAGGCTTGTTTGGGGCCTCTTAGGTTCCCATTAGCCGTGTCACTCCTAGACCCTAGGTTCAGATCATGACACATTCGCCCATAATTTACCTTTACGCCAATTAATCATGTGATAGGCTTTAATCAGAGTCAAAATTCACACAAAAATATGTAAGCACCAAAAGAATTTGAACTCACAATTTAGTATATCCTAATAAACAGATACTCAAACATCTTGTTGAATGAACTTTCCTTTTTTAGATTTAATTTGTTGTTCCTTCATAAAAATAATTAACTATATATCCACATGCTATTATTAATGTGCAATGCACATTCCCAGAAACTAGTATAAGTAAAATCGCAAAAATAGATAGAGTAGAAGTAATAGAAATAGAGATAGGAGCAAAACGATTACAAATAATCTTGTTAAGTGTTGCAACAACAACACTGCTCACCTTTAGATCTCTGTGCTACAATAGCAAAACAGTATTAATACGTTGCTATAAATACTTCCTTGCATCTTCTTCACACTTTTGTCCATAATTTACCTTTACGCCAATAAATCATGTGATAAGATTTAATCAGAGTCAAAATTCTCACTAAAATTCATAAGCACTAAATGAGTTGAACTCACAATTTTATCAGATAACTCTCCACTTGTAACAAACTTGATAACAATTACTAATATCTTTGTCTCACTTACCATAACCTGTGGAAAATGAATGTTGGTGTTACCATGGAGATATTAAGAATTGACCCTAAAAAATTGCTAGCATATGGAACCACTCCATTCGATGTTTTACAAATCTTGTGTTCTTCTTTTCTCATTGTCTTTATAGTCATTGTTTACTTCAAGTTGAAGACTCCTAAATTACAATTTTCTTGGTTTCCATTTATTTTTTTCTCAATTTTATTTTAGTAATAAGTTCATGGTGATCTTTCCCTTTTTTTTTCTAGTTTTGGTTTTGACAGAACCCATACTAGAGGGAAAAGGGGAGAAAAAGACGAAGAAAAGGAAGCTTATTTCTGAATAACTAATCTAAAAGCAGATGATTTTTGTTTGTTTGTTTTATGAATTTGTGATCGATCTGATCAGACACATTCAATTTTTATATTTCAATGGTTCTCTATTGTACTGAGATATTAGCCCTTATTTAAATTCCGCTCAGATTTCAAGTTTAGCATTCCATTTGTAAACGTTTAAAGACAAATACAGGCGAACAATCTAAAAAAAATGCAGAAATCAAATGGAGGCGAAGGAGAAGAAAGCATATGACAATAGAAAGTTAAGAAATCAAATCCAAAGTTGAAGAGAGAAATGACGAATTATCTTAAGATTATGGTAGTAATTGAAGGCAAATAGTTAGAATCCAAAACCTTTTGTCTTCCTCGCAAGGAAAAATTGAAAAAGATATATTATAGTGAAAGTGAAAAGTCTAGTTAAATATAAAGAATTAAACAAGAAGTTGTTTTTTTCTAATTAGGATAACTTGCACTAAAGTCTAGGAGAGGGAGATCAAGGGAAAAAAACTAGACAGTTTGTCACATATTAAAATGAATTTACGTATTCAATTAATTTTTTAAATTTATAATTAATTTTCATTTCCAAATAAAAATATACAATTCTCTCATTACATCAGTAAAAAGCGAACATGACATGTGAGTAATTATATTATCACAAACAATGCACTAGATTTTTTAATTATGATTGTTAGGATTTTGCAGGTCTAAAAATGTTATTTTGATGATGACAAACAGAACCAGGTTCAGGCTGCTGTACTAGCTATTAGAAAGCAGAATCCGGAGAATTTCATAAGGAAACAGGGTTGGAATAGGACTCAATAAGGAAGCAGAATTAGAATAAGACTCCTAAAAGGAAAAGTGTACTTGCCATACTCAAAGAAGGAGTCTAATTAAGGAACAACTCTAGGGTAAACTATATAAGCAATCATTAACCCTAGTAGTTGCAACTTTTGCAAATCCGAAAGAGAGAAGTTCATTATGCAAGAGTAACCAAAACGAAAGCATTCAACAAAGATCTAGAGTTAGGTTCTTCTTGTTTGTTCAATTGTTGCAATCTTCTTAAAATCATTGTTAAGTGACAATAATTCTAAGATGTTTTTCTTTGAGAGAGTTATTGTTGAGAGTAGATTTGGCTCTCGTTTGTTACAAGTTGAGTGAGTGGAGGTTGGTGTGTTGAGTGTTGCAAGTTTGTAACCTTGACATTCCTCAGTTTGAAGTAGTGAAATTGTTGAAATCCTACAAGTGTAGGTAGTGTTGTTTCTCCCTTTAGTAAGAAGTATTTCCACAATAATTCTGTGTGTTCGTTTTGTGATCATTTGTTCTTATTCTGTTGGTACTGCTAATGAACCTGGTTCACTAGAAGGATAGTCATAGTAGTCTTTTCAACTATCTTAATAATTATTCAATCTAATAAACAAAAAATGATTCCCAAACACACCCTAAGGAAACTCAACACCAAATGCCTAAAAAATATATCCACTTTAGGCTGTGAAAACTTATTTTTATGCAATGTTAAAAGACTAATGCTAATATAGCGTACTAATGGTGGTGCAATTTGATGGATTTGGGGGATGCCTCTGTTCCAAATTATAATCCTACTGAATATTTGAATTGTTCGGTGTTAAAGAACCTAAAGCAACCAATTCATGCAAGTTCATATCAGATTAGCAATTTTGTATTTCCACTATCTTCTGAGCATCTAGTATGCACCAGTGATGATGAAAGTTAAGACTAAACTAATAGTTAGATGATAAAGCAAAGAAATCAGATTACAAGATAGAGCACAATGATAAACCACAATAAATAAATTTTGCATTGTAACTAACGATCAGATTACAAGATAAAGAGGCCTGTAAAGAAGTAGTAGAAACAATAACAACATCCTAGCCTTACAAGAAAGAGATAAAACATTTGAGCCATTTTACAATGACCAACAATTACCTAAATACACAAACAAGTCAGATTGCCTCATGTACCTAATTACCGCCTTTTGATGGTTGGTTACGAAAACTAAAGCATGTAGTGGGCACCATATGGGGCGTATGAGATACGTTTTCAAAAATATGACAGAGAACCTCATGCTTAAGCATGGATTCAAGTATGTATCCTCTGACACAGAACATGAACTATTATCTTCATGCCTGGACATAGGTACATTTGAATGATATTTTTTTCTAGTTTGTTGTTTATGATATTTTTTTCTAGTTTGTTGTTTGATCTTGTCAACCTCCCATTTTGATATCACTTGACAGTAAACATGAACAAATTTTATCTGGTCATTCCTATAGGCTCAGCTAATAGCTTATAGTTCTACTAAGGAATTCAAGAGAACGTCAAGCAAAACCACTCTTGAAGCTCCAATAAGACTTATCCCTTTTGAATAGGCTTTTGTTGATGGAAGAAGCACTTCAACATCACTATTTGGATCATTCAGAGAGTTAATTGATATCTACAGCTGCGTTACATCGAGTTTTCCATCCATATAGAGAATTTCCTGACCTAAAGTCCAGGCAAAGAGATAATTCAGTTGCTCCTTGATCATGTTAAGAGAATCAAGTAACTGGATAAATATTATAACCCGCTCCTTCCACCCACTACAGAGTCTGGTCAGTTGAATAACAAATTTCATTTTTACTCCAATATCTACATCCAACCGTCATCTTCTTTCTTTGAGTTGACTTTCTAACTCGGAGAATTCCTTCCTCTTTGCTACTAATGAAGGATGAATAGAGATCAGAGATACCATATTTTGTTCGTAAAAGGAGGCTGGATTCGCTAGAATTCTTTTAAACAACTCCTTTGCAACTGTGTCGGTTTTAAGTGTATAAAGGTATCCAATATACCTAGAAGGCTTACCTGTTTTACATTTTCACATTTATGGACTAGTTGTGAAATGCTATCCCTAAGCTCTTCCAGTGCTCGAGCATTTTTTGTCAATGGAATAACTAGAAGTCCATTTATGTTCCAAACTTGTAGCAAACTTTGGACAAACTACACTGAGAATATTTTACAACTCTTTGATGTTATTATGGAATGGAGTTCTAAACAAAAGTATGGACATCTCAGTTTCAACCTTTCTCAAAGCTTTCCACATAAGGTTGTGCTCATTTCGAGCAGTGTGCTTTTTTTCATGTACTATAAGACCAGGAAATTTTATAAGTATTTCTCTAGTATATTTGGCATAACCATATCCATCTTCTCTCATTAGAATCCTTAACAAATCATAGCTGATTCCCAAGACACCCATACTTCTCACTCAGGATTTCAGCTTCACTATGCGTATGAGGTGTGGATTTTTTTCCTAGCATGGGATAAATAGTTAAAGACACCAACAATACTTTCATCTTCCTTTAAAGTGAAGTCTTTGCTATTCAAGTTGCGGAAGGGAATGCCCACCTCCCATTTCTTGAACTCGACTTCCCAGTTAAGCAGTAAACTGGATGGAGCTATGATTACTGGCTGACACTTTGGAAACAGCTTCAGAAAAGACTAAAGAAATAATATGGTGAGTCAGGTTTTTCCAGTGCCAGGTGGGTGTGCTATAATACATCCCCCCTTACTGTTAGATAGGGCTCTCTCAGCCTCTCAAGAGTTATATCTCTAGCAATATTGTTCCACATGAACTCAAATCCTCCATGTTGATGAGGAAACATTATCGGTTTGGCACTTTAGGGAACTAAATTCCACATAGTTCCTTCTCCACAAATAGGAGAATATTGGGATGCAGAAGAATCAGGAAATCTGGAGCCATTAGCATTCAAGAGTGATGGTGAATCTCCAAAATATTTTCTTTCATACCTCTCTTGAGTTCTCTGAGCTTGCATACGACAAAAGTTTATGAATTTAAGAGTGAACTAGAAATAAATTGGAGAGTAAGAGTTCATAAAATCAAAAATATGGAACAGAAGAAAGTAAAAGAATATAGCAAAAGCTACTACATAACAGATCTTGTAAATCAAGTTCCAAATTGAAAAGAGAAGTGCTTGATAAGACAAGAATCATGTACTTACAAAAGGAGGGAAGATGTGCTTGCTCTCCAAATAGAAATATGAACAAACTGAACAGATGAGTCCAATTTGTTCATCTAGAACAAGATCGTGGTTCCCCATCTGACAGTCACTTATTTATCCACTTGCATCAGTGAATCAGATGGATTTATAAAGCCAATACGTGATTCTAAGACACACATGTCCATTTCAATAAAAGTATCTTTAATTTCCTTTTCCCGTTCTTCTTTTTCTGGGGGAAGAGGATCCTCATCTTCAAATCAAAATATTAAAGGAAGTGTTTCCTTAATAGGAAGCTGTTCTTTCTCTCCAGGAGAAGCGAGTTTATTTTGATCCTCAATATTTTTTATAGAATCAACAACAAACTTGAGAAACTCAGACTTTTCAAGAATGTTCCTCCTATTCGTTTGAAGAGCATCCTTTTAAACAACAACAATTTTCACCTCGCAGTCCACTTTATATGAGCATTTTGACTCTTCATCATCATAAGAGGATTTTGACTTTTCATTATTACATTTATCATCCTCACTAAAAAGAATCGGGCTGCTATAACTTCCTTTGTTTAAATTCTTCTTTGTCGACTTGGAAAGTGAGCGTGGGCGAAGAAAATATGCTCGGCATATGTTGTGCTTTTCCCCCTCAACAATAAGCTGAGGTACTACCCTCTGATTCAACTCCTTTTTTCCTTCTTCATTCTCTTTCGGGAAGATCATATCATCATATCTTGTTTCCTTGTCATCAAAGTCACATCTTACATCATCAATTGAAGCTTTGGATTCCAACTCAGAATTTAAAGTCCTATCAGTAAACTCTTTGCATTTGTCCACTGTCCTACACATGCTTGAGGTAGAAGAAACAACCATATCCATAGCACTCAACACAAGAGCATCCTCCTCCTCAATGATAACGACATCAAGATCACTCCCCTCCTCCTCAAAACCATCATCATTAGATATTTCATTAGGATGATTTGTGAAAGATTCAAAAGTTCCCGGACTGAACTTCCTCCTCCCAGAGTTCTCTACATTTCTCTTTTCACCTTCAGAAGGCTCCACCAATTTTTTTCCTTCCACAACTACCACTTTGACTCAATCTATTCCTCTTCTTAATCAACTCGAGCATATATTTTAAAGATTGTTGTTTCGTCCTCCTCTTCGAAACAGCGCCACCCCCTGAATCTATCTTAAATCAAAATACACAATTAAAATAAAAATATTTTAATTTTTTTTATCAATTAAAATGCACAAGCATAAATGTATCTTAATGACTGAACCTCGTTTTTATAAACACTAAACTTAAAAAGGATTTTTTTTTCTTCTGGAAAATCAAGAATTATATCGTGTGAATTCTTAAAACTATAAAATCAGAGATGACATAAAGATTAAACCTTCCAATGGTGTCACATGATTTTAAGAGTGAATAGGCATGTTCACACCAGCAAACGAATCTTTGGAAAAAAAAATAAAAGAGGATTCAACCTTCCAACAGTGTCACATGAATTTTCAGAGTGAATAGGCATATTTACTCTAGCAAAGGAATCTTTGAAAAAAATAAAAGAAGATTAAACTTTTCAATGACGTCACATGAATTTCATGAGTGAACAGACATGTTTACTCCATCGAAGGAATCTTTGAAAAAAAATAAAAGAAAAACAAGTTTGTTTTGATCCTCTTTATTTTAATTACTGTACAACTTTTTCAAAATTATGGGACCCATTTTAGTTTCAAATTCATATTTAATTATAGCTTTATTTAGGACTAGGAATAAAATACGAAAAAATCAAATTATCAAATTGAATCAAAATTTTTTGATAATTCGATATTCGGTAATTTGGTTATTTACTATTCATTTATTCAGTATGATACCTGGATACGCATATTTATTTTAGTTATATCAATTTGCTTTTTTTGGATGTCTTCTTACATGATTTTCTATTATATCATGCCTTTACATTCAAAAATAGAAATAATTGGAGTGATAGTATTAACTTTGTAATACAATCCGCTATAATTTAAATACGGTATTACCGATTACCATAACTAACTAATGTTTGATTAACCGAATTACCAAATCAAAATCTAAAAAATTGACATATAGTATCTTTTTTTAACTACTAATTACTGAATTTGAAATTTAAAAATCTCAAGCCGAATACCAGATGTCCACCCCTAGCTTTGTTATGAACGTCATTGATATTTATATAAATTTTATAACTACTTTGAGTAAAAAATTAATAGTCTGACGTAGAAAAACACTTTAATTGTGAACATCCCAATGAGGGACTCGCACACACACATATAAATTTGAGTAAAAACTTATGATTCAAATTTATGAAAAACAAGAACAGGGATTGATTTGTGTTCATTTGGTCATTATAATGGAACGCAATATTAATTGTGTTACACCTCTAGTTTCTTTTTTTTTTTTTAAATAATATGGGAGGTGAATTATAATAACAATCTCCAAAATGATTAAAAAGCCGAATTAATAAGAAATGTTAGTGCTAATTTTGATGATTAGTATTCACGATTCAGTGAGGATCAAGCAGTTCAAAAAGGAAAGAACAAATCACTTATGTCAGGGGATATTTACATAAGAACTCCGGACTAGTGTGCTAACCGATATTATTCTTGAAGAAAGATCCCAAGAATCATCTATATTGCATTTAAGGATAATCTCACCAGGAGGACACGTTTTTTGCTCCAGAGTCAGTTTCTATCGTAATAGAACTAGAGGTTGGACGTTCTTGCCTTAGTCTAAGAAAACCTGAGTAAAAATAAGACTCATCTTGAAATGTTGTACAAAATTTTGATGTTGACAAATGCCCCTGCTTCAAGGCTTGTAGGAATGTAGACTTGATGAAACTCAAAGATAAGGCTTGAAGCACTCATTTTTCCACCGTTGCTGGCTTCAAATTTACAGATCTAATTTGTATCAATAGAAGACATGAAGGGCGATTTGGTCCGACTAGGCATGCCAGCTTTTTTGCAACATATTTTTAAGGTGATAGAAAATAAATTGCAATCACAAATAAAATATGAAAAAAATAAAATTTTATTGATAAGCATATGGGTACAAATTTGTTACTCTCTTAATTTTTCTCTCATTACATTTGTCCGAGATTCGAGGGCCATTAGTGATGTATTTCTCAAATGTAGGATGACATTGACCACTTTAAGCCCTATTTTGAGAGCTCTTTAGGAAGACCCCAGAATTTGGAAATATTTGAGATGTCTTTTCAAGAGAATATAATACCGTTTATATAGTAATGAATTCGGATTTAGGGTAGCCTATAAGAAACCCTGACTGAAATAGGACTCATCTTGTAAAGTCCTACAAACTTTTGATGTCTACAATTGCATTTAAGGATACTCTCAATAGGAGGACACTATTTTCTGCAGAGTCAGTTTCTATTGCAATAGAACTAGAGGTTGGCATTCTTGCCTTAGTCTAATTATAGCAAAATCAAGTTGACTTCTAGATAACAATTTTAGGGTGCAGAGATCTTTCCTTCCAGACAAGGTTTTTCTATCATTCCAAATTTACGATAGCAATCCACAACTTAAGCCAATTCAACAATAATTGTCTAGGTTGTCACCATCCAAATGATGATTTTAGCCAAACTTGTTTTTCTGTATTACACTAGACTAAATAGTGCAATAATGCTTTTGCCCCTTAGCGGTATGTATTTTATAAGGATTAAAAAGTCTTCTCATTCATCAAGTTATCACCCATTGGAAGAACATCATTGAAAGCTCTCAAACCAAAATTCAACATAGGAAGGCATCATAGTTCCTAGATTTTTCACCAAATTTGTCCATTTGGTGTAGGTGTGTTAGCTTTGTGCAACTTCGAATATCCACTATTGTTGGTGTATCATCCTTTCCAATATTGTTTCCACATCCATTGATAATCCGAAAGAGTAAATCCTAATTGGATTCGCTTATTACAATCTATTTCATAAATAGAAAGAATTGTCTCCAACAAGCGACTATTCCAAGTTCATGTATACCAATCAATAATATCTGTTATAGAATAAGGGCAAAGCCGAAGGAGCTAACTAAGCACTAAAAATTTCACCTTTCAAAATGTATGTTCCACCACAATCATATTTTACTTACCATGCTAATGACTCTTAACTATCCACATCACTTTCTATAATTAGTTATTCTTTATTGTCTTCACAAATTTTTATTTTTTCACATTGTGAGTAATTTTACTATTACAACTACATATGTCATTGATAGGCATTTAATTTTCATTAAGATCATCATTAATTATGTCTTGAATTTTTTTCTTGTATTTTTAAAAAATTCATAATCCCTGTTGGTTTAGGATCTTTTTAATAATAGATTTGGGAAAGAAATACATTGTCCTTTTAGGATTAGGAGAACATTTTTCTTAAAAGTTTAGGACTACTTGGAGTTTATATATATAGTGAATATTGTTAGAGATTCTATAGGAAACAAAGAATTTACAATATTGTCCTAAGTGCTGGAAGACACTGTAGACTTCTTTTTTCTTTCAAAGCGGAAAACTCTCTCTATTTTTAGTTAGAGGATTAGGCCTAACCAGGCCTTATTAAAACCTTTATGTTATTTTTTGGTTCTCTATCTTTTTTGTTTGTGATTGTGTGCTAGTTGATCCACAATATTTTCGTTATAATTGGTATTACAGTTAGGCTAGAATTTTTGCATAACGATTGATGCCAATAATTCACAACGATTGGTATAAGAGCTAGGTTAGGATTTCTGTAGAAAAATTGATACCAATTATCCACAACAATTGATATTAGAGATTTATCAGGGGTTCTACACATAATCAAAAGTTTAGATGTCTCTACCATCTTCAACAGTGTAATTGAGAAATTTGATGGAGAGGGAGGGTTAATTTTAGTTTATGGAAGAATAGAATGGGATAGTCCTTGGTTTACAAGGGTAATGGTAAGAAATTGAGGAGGCGCAAGCAGGACTGTCTCAACCATAAGGGCATTAAAGCAATCACTTGGGGCCCCAAATTTTTTTAGGAGGGCCTACTTTCTCCCAAAGATATATATATATATATATATATATATATATATATATATATGTGTGTGTGTGTGTGTGATATTGTTAAAA
>JAOTQJ010203954.1:0-15129 GCA_025642045.1 Solanum sejunctum
ACATATATATATATATATATATATATATATATATATATATATATATATATATATATATATATATATATATATGTCTTTCATTATCATAGAGTCACTTAGCTTGTATTCCAAAAATTAGGCCTTCGACAACTAAAAATACATTAATTAGGTATTTTATCAAACGCTTGGTGGGTGTGCAATGCTGGTATAGAACCATACAATTCAAGAGTAGAATCATGCAAGTAAATTAAATACAAAACCACCTACTAACACTTGTTAATACCGAATTGCAATATACATCAAAACCCTTCTTTAAATCTCAAGATAGATCAAAGATTCATAGCTCAAAACATACAAAAACAATCACACTTTATACAAAATCCAACATAGTTAATAGTCAAATTTATAATAGAAAACCCATATACAAAATCAACTTAGAAACATGTAATTTAGGTAAAAGGGAAGCTCGGCCACCATGGGTGAAAGGACACAATGGTTAAAACCCACATACCTTGACTTTGGAAAATATTTGAAGAAGATTAGAAATGGAGACTTGAAGCATGAACGAAAACCTTAAGATTTCGATGAGCTTTGGGACTTAAACATTTGGGGTAAAATATTTGTCTAAGTGTCTGAGTGAGAAGTGGGAATATCTTGTATGATATTAAGGTGAAATATGGCTAGTATAGGAATTTTTATGTTTGGGAAGTCTTAGGCCCCAGACCCAAAAGCCATGGGCAGGAACATAACAACTGAACAAAATTAACAGACTAGCATGCCCTAACTGCATCGCGCAAGGGTGTAACAACCCCAAGAAATGCCAGAAGGAGTGCCTCAGAAATGCCCTAAATAGTAATTTTCATATATCTCAAAATCCATACATGATATCGAAAATCTGACTACATATTCTTTTTTAGGAGGTCATTCTGAGTGAAATTGGGTCTAACCCTGATTTATGAGCAAATAATTAGCAATTTCAATTTCCAAGTGATGACTTGCAGAGAGCTTTTTGCACCCCTAGCGTGACACAGTAAGGGTGCGCAGATGAAGAAATTCAACTCCTGTGTCCTGCTTGTGACATGGACATGTCCATTTTCCTGTCTAGTTATTTTTCTTGCGGCCTAAGACTTAAAGTCTTCTACCTAAGTATTGCCAAATGTAAAAATACCGATAATTAGCCATTTTTCACCCTCATATCATTCTAAATATTCCCTAATATTTATTCAAACACTTAGACAAATATTTTAATCCTAAACTCAAGTCTCATAACCATTTTCGAATTTATAAGGATTACACTCAAGCTTCAAGTCACTATCTTCAATCTTCATCCCATTCATCTCCAATGCTAAGGTATGTGGGTTTCTTTCATGGGTTCCTTTCACCCGTGATGCCTAAGCCTCCTTTTACCCTAATTTGCATGATCTAAGGATGATTTACTCATCGGTATTATTTATTATGAAAATCACTGCACACTATATTGGGCTTATGAAATTATGACTATTTTACTATATTTTGGGCTTATGAATTTAAGATCTATTGTAAGATTTAATGAAAAGTTTTGATGCATATTGCTTGAGGATGTTACCAAGTATCTATTGAAGGTTTTACATTGAATTTTCTTGCATGATTTCATGGTTGAATTGCATAGTTTTACACTATAACCACACACACTCTAAGTGTTTGATAAAATGTTCGGTTATGGGTTCTTGAGGATTTGAAGGATCTATGTATGTCTTGTGAGTTGAATGACTTTATAATGATGAAATGACGATGAAATGATGACATAATACTAATGAAAGGGAATGTATTTATATGATGATGAAAGGAGTGTATATATATGCTATTATCTCTATAGTGTTAGGGATAACCAAGCCTACTTCAATGGGTGGTAGGAACAGGTATCATTGTTCGGGTTTATCCCATCAACTTTGTTAGGGGTTTGCACTCATCAACTCATTGGGGGGTTTGTACTCCATTAATCGGTTGGGATGTTTTGTACCTCATATGGCTATCTAGGGGGGTGGTAGGACTTGGCTTGCACTATAATGGTCACTCCTTACTCTCATATTATGTTCTATATAAGCATGATTTTACTTCAAGCATCATTCATACATGTCATATTATTACTATATATAGCTTATAATTATGCATTTTGCCTACAATACCCATAACCTTTTGCATTGCATCCTACATACTTAGTACATTCTAATGTACTAATGCATACTCTATACCTGCATGATGTCACCATATAGGAACCGGTGCATCGCTTAATCATCCTTCTCCTACACTTGGTTAGTTCAATTATCTTACAAGCTTGTTGATGAGTCCTTCACTTCAGGGAAATTGCTTATGAAATTTCGCTATGTACCGAGACTCTCTTCCTATTTAGTTATGTATTGACTATGAAGGTGAGCCCAGTTGCTTGTCTTGGCCACCACCCTTATCTATGTAGTAGAGGTGTTGTTGGACATGTTATGTATCTATGCTATGAGCCTTAACTCTCTTGATTCTGGATTTTATGATATGAAGGTTTATCCTTAGTCCCTATTCCCTTGCTTATGCTTATTTCTCAATGTCATTTTAATTGTTTCCTGAACTAAGGATGTGTAGTGATATGCTATGAAGCTTGTTTGGAGTACCTTTGAGTTCCCCATTCACTGGTCATATCTAGGTTCTAGGCTTGGGTAGTGACAAACATGGTATCAGAGTACTAGGTTGTTAGATCCTCGGAGTCCAACACACCATATTTATTAGAGTCCTATTCATGGTTGTGTTGTGCACCGCAACTATGAGTAAGGTGCTATGAGATGTTTTAGGAATAATTTCCATTCTTCATGTTCTAAGTCATGCTATAGAGTCGAAGTAAGCTTTCCTCCTATAGCATTTATTCTTTGCTATGCTAGATTATGCCTAACATGAGAGAGAGATGAGCCTGCTCGCCCGAGGAGCAAATGGCCAATTGATAGTTTAGGGATGCTCTCACCTTGCTTGCATATGTGGTGGTTAATCAAGCAAACCAAGGGGACAAATCCCCTCATGCTCCTATACCATCCACTCGGGTGAGATACTTCATGAGAATGAATCCCTCGGAATTCCATGGGTCAAACGTGAGTGAGAATCATCAAGAATTCATTGATAAGGTTTACAAGATTTTGTCCATTATAGGTATGAGGCCGGAGGATAAGGCAGACTTTAGTGGCTTACCAACTCAAAGGGGTAGCACAAATATGGTACAACCAATGGAAGGAGGAAAAGGAAGTTAACTATATGGTGCTTTGGGAGGAGTTCACGGTGGCCTTTCTTAATTGGTTCTTCCCCTTTGAACTTAGGGAAGCTAAGTTTGTAGAATTTATGAACTTGAGACAAAGGTCCATGAGTGTGAGGGAGTATGCCCTCAAGTTCACCTAACTTTTACGGTTTGCTCCTTACTTGATTGTTAACGCAATGTCAAGAATAAACACATTTGTTATGGGTGTCTCTGAGTTTGTTAGTAAAGAATGCAGATTCACTATGTTAATTAGTTACATGGACTTGTCACATTTGATGACCTATTCTAAATAAATGGAAGAGGAAAAATTGGGGAAGAGAAAGGGTCATGAGGCCAAGAGGGCCCCTTTCGAAGGTAAGTTCCAAAGGAGTGGCCTATTAAAATGGGGCCAAGGGTCTCTCATACATTTCAAAGGAGGGTTGAAAATGCTTTTTTGAGGGCCCAAAGAGGTAGGGATATGGCTCCTATTGATGTAAGTTCAAAGTGCGGTAAGGGTCATAGTGACCCATGCTTGAGGGACACTAGTGCTCACTATGGTTGTGGAGAAATAAGGCATAAGGCAATAGATCGCCCATAAAATCATAGCAAGGGTAAGTAGATTTGTCCTCAAGGTGCTAATGTGATCTTTTGGGCTGAGGTGGCCGATAAGATGGTGCCCCAAGCATAATTGGTTTTATGCTTTACATGGAATGCAAAGGGTTTACGAAGTCCTCGATGTTGTTATCGGTATGTTGAAAATATTTTACTTTGATGTGTATGTATTGATTGATCTTCGTGCCACTTTTTTTTTGTTACCCCCTTTTTTTCCAAAAGATTTCCTATTGAGCCCAAATCATTGCATGAGTTATATGTGGTGTCTATTCCTATTCGTGCATCCATTGTTGCTAGAAAAGTTTATAAAAGTTGTCCTATTTGCATCTTGCATAAAATGTTGCCTTGTGATCTTGTTGAGTTAGACATGGTTGATTTTGATGTCATTCTTGGGATGGATTAGTTGCATGCCTACTATGCTTTTATTAATTATAGAACCCGTAGGGTCAAATTCTATTTTCCAAATTAACCCATCCTTGAGTGGGAGAGTCAAGATGTGGTGGTCAAGGGAAGATTCATCTCTTGCGTTAAGTCTTGTAAGATGATCTCTAAGGGGTGTTTTTACCATTTTGTGGGGGTTAGGGATGTAGAGTCTAAAGTCCTTCCCATAGAGTCGATTCCAATTGTAAATGAGTTTCTCCATGTCTTCCGAAATGACCTTCCCAATGTTCCTCCAGAAAGAAAAATAGATTTTAGTATAGATCTTCTTCATGATACTCAACCCATTTTTATTCCACCATACCCTATGTACACGGCGGAGTTGAAGGAGTTGAAGGAGCAATTAAGGGACTTGTTGGAGAAGAAATTCATTAGGACTAGCTAATCATCTTGGGGTGCATTGGTGTTGTTTGTGAAAAAGAAGAATGTGTCCCTTAGGATGTCTATTGACTACCAGTAACTTAATAGGGTCACCATCAAGAATAGTTATCCTCTTCTAAGGATTGAAGATTTGTTTGACCAATTGCAAGGGGCTATCCATTTCTCTAAGATTGATCTTCGGTTTGAGTATCAATAAGTGAAGGTGAGGGAGTATGATATTCCCAAGACTGCCTTCCAAACTAGATATGGGCATTATGAGTTTGTTGTGATGTCTTTTCGATTGACCAATGCACCGGCCATCTTCATGGAACTTATGAGTAGCGTCTTCAAACCCTACCTTGACTCTTTTATTGTCGAATTTATTGATGATATTTTGATCTATTCTCATGGTGAGGAGGAAATTAAAGCTCATTTGAGAGTTGTGTTGCAAAGATTGAGGAAGAGAAATTGTATGCTAAATACGAAAAGTGTGAGTTTTGGTTGAACAAAGTTGCTTTCCTAGGGCATATGGTGTCAAGGAATGGTATAAAGGTGGATCCTAAGAAAACTGATGTGATTAGAAATTCATCTAACCATTGACCCTATGGAACATTAAGAGTTTCTTAGGATTAGAGGGATATTATGGGAGGTTTATAAATGGGTTCTCTTCTATTGCTTCCCCTATGACAAACTTGACTCAAAAGAAGGATAACTTTGTGTAGACCGATGAATGTGAGAAGAGCTTCCAAACCTTAAAACATAGGCTTGTGTCCGCTTCTATATAGTCACTAGCAGATGGGCTGAGGGGTTTATGGTGTATTGTGATCCTTCTAGAGTTGGTTTGGGTGTCTGCTAATGAAAAATGGTAAGGTGATAGCCTATGCTTCTAGGAAACTCAATGTTCATGAAAAGAACTACCCTACTAATGATCTTGAATTTGCCACTGTAGTGTTTGCTTTGAAAATTTGGGGATATTATTTGTATGGGGTGAATATGGATGTGTTCACTGGCCATAAAAGTCTCAAATATGTCTTCACTCAAAAAGATCTCAACTTGAGCCAAAGAACGTGGCTAGAACTTCGCAAAGACTATGATATGAGTGTGCATTATCATCCTTGTAAGGCAAATGTGGTGGCGGATGCCTTGAGTAGGGTTTCCATGGGTAGCCTAGCTCATGTTGATAGAGGTGAGAAGGATATGGCTAGGGAAGTACATCAGTTGTCTAAGTTGGGGGTTAGATTGGAGGAGGTTAGAAGTGGTGATATTGTTGTTGTGAATGTTTCTAGGTCTTCCTTGGTTAAGGTGATGGCAAAACAAGATCCTGATCTCTCCTTGATAGAGATGAAGGCCTTGGTAAAATAGAGCAAGGTGGGAGTTTTTCTCCCAAGGGGGGAGATAGTGGCCTTAGGTACCAAGGTTAGTTGTATGTGTCGTGTGTTGATGGCTTGATAGGAAAGATCCTTGATGTGGCCCATAAATCTTCTTATTCTATCCACCTCGGTTCCCCCAAAATGTATAGAGATTTGATAGATTTGTATCGGTTAGGAGGCACCAAAAGGGACATTGCAAAATTCATTTTCGGTTGCCATAGTTGTCAATAAGTCAAAGCCGAACATCAAAGGTCGGGTGGCCAAACCAAGACATAGAGGTTCCGACTTTGAAGCGATATGTGATTAATATGGTTTTTATGGTTGGGTTGACTAAGATTAGACAAGATTTTGATTCCATTTGGGTTGTGGTTGATAGGAAAACTGGCTCGCTTTCTACCGGTTAAGACCACATATGGGGCTGAAGATTATGTTAGGTTACACATCCATGACTTGGGAGATTACATGGGGTTCCTTCATCCACCTTATTGGATTGTGTAGCTCAATTTACTTCACATTTTTTGAGATCTTTCCAAAGGGGTCTCTATACTAGAGTTAAGCTTTCTATGACTTCCAGCCTCAAAAGGATGGCCAAGTAGAAAGGACCATCCAAACCCTTGAGGATATGCTTAGAGCATGCATGTTGGATCTTAAAGGTACTAGGGATGATCACCTTCCATTGATTGAGTTTTCCTACAATAATAGTTATCACTCTAGCATCAGTATGGCTACATTTGAGGATCTTTATGGTTGACATTGTAGATCACCAGTTGGGTGGTTTGAGGTTGGTGAGGTGGCATTGTATGGACCAAATCTTGTTACGGAAGCTCTTTAGAAAGTTATGATGATTAGAAAAAGTTTAAAGATGGCTCAAAGTCGCCAAAAATCCCATACCAATGTGAGGAAATGGGATCTTGAGATCTGAGTTGGTGATTGGGTTTATATGAAGGTGTCACCCATGAAAAGTGTGGTCAATCTTGGTTAGAAGGAAAAGTTGAATCCAATATATATGGGTCCTTATAGGGTGATGAGAAGGTTTGGAAAGGTAGCTTATGAGTTATTATTTCCTAGAGAAATGGATTTTGTTCATCTAGTATTTCATGTGTCTATGTTGAGGAAATGTGTGGGTGATCCAAATGCTATTGTACCTCTTGATTTTATGGGTGTGGTTGAAGATAATTTGACATATGAAGAGGTTCTTGTTAATATCTTGGATAGGAAAGTGAAGAGGTTGAGAAACAAAGAGGTGGCTTCTGTTAAGGTCCTTTAGAGGAATTACCAAGTTGATAGTGCTACTTGGGAGGCCGAAGCGGACATGCAAAATTGATTTCCTTACCTTTTCCTCTACACTCAAATCAAGTTATTGATCTAAGTCCTTTATATGATCTCAAGTCTTAGGTTCAACCCTTATGTCATTTCCTATGTTCATGTTTAAATTGACAAGTTCATGATGATTTTACACTTTGGATGAAATTTTTTAAATGATGTTTAAGTGCATTGTTGCATCTCTATGTGCGCTGAAATTGTCATGTTTGGTCTCTCAGATACATCTCTTTGACATTCTGTGATGAATCTTCCCAAGGGGGAGATATTGTAACGACCCCAAAAAGTGCCCGAAAATGTGCCATGGAAGTGTCTAGAATTATAATTTCCATATATCTTAAAATTAGTGTTTGATATCGAAAATCTGACTTCATATTCTTCTTCAGGGGGTCATTTTGAGTGAAAAATGGTTCTAACCCCGATTAAAGAGAAAACAATTAGCATTTTCGATTTTCCAAGTTACAATTTTTAGAGAGCTTTTTGCGCCCCTGGCGCGATGCTCCAAGGGCGTGCAGATGAAGAAATTCAACTCTCACATATTGTTCGCGATGCAGACATCCATTTCCCTGTCCAGTTTTTTTTTTTTTTTTGCGGTCCGAGACTTTTAAATCTTAGACCTAATGTTCCCAAACGTAAAAATACCCATACTTTGTCATTTTTTTGACTTTCATATCATTCTAAATATTCCCCAATATTCATTCAAACACTTAGTCAAATATTTTACTCCTAAATTCAAGTCTCAAAACCATTTTTGGATTAATAAGAATTGCACTCAAGCTTCAAGTCTCCATCTTTAAACTTCATCAAATTCATCTCCAAAGCTAAGGTATGTCAGTTTCTTCCATGGGTTCCTTTCACCCATGATGCCCAAGACTCCTTTTCCTTAATTTGCATGATTTGAGAATGAATTACTCATGGGTATTTTTTATTATGAAAATAACTGCACATTGTGTTGGGCTTATGATATTTTGATGTATATTACTTGATGGTATTACCAAGTATCTATTGAAGGTTTACATTTGTCATGACCCAAGCCTAAGGCCTAAACGTGACACGGCGAGTGGGGAACCTGGAGGAACCCCAAACAAGCCTCTTAACTTATTATTACACATCCTTGGTTGAGGAAGCATATAAAAGATATGTAGAATAGAATATGGCATTAGGGCTTAGGGGACGCTTTGTAACACATCAACATTAAGAGATAAGGAATCATGGCTCATATAATAAATACATAACTCGTCCAACAAACACCTCTAATTAAGTAAATAGAGCGGGGACTAAAACAAAAAAACCAATCTCATCTTCATAGTCATGTATAACATTAGGTAGTGCCCTGATACATAGATAAGAGGGAAACATAAACAAAAGTCCTCGAAATAGAGGACTCACCAACAAAATTGGGATAGCACAATCTAACCACGTGGAGGAGGAGGATAATCAACTTGGTACCGATTCCTACATGGTGATATCATATAAGCGAGAATATGCATTAGTACTTTGAATGTACTAAGTATGTGAGATGCAATGCAACAATAAACAAACTCCACAGTCAAAATACATACATTAGACAATAGGCAAAGTATATTAATATGGCATGTATGATCGATGCATAAGTAAAACATGCTAGGGTAAATCATGCTTATGTAAGATATCATATGTGTAGAATAGACTAAGCTAGAATCCCATCTTTGGATGGGAGATGTCATTCACACCTAGACACACTGGTTGCAAGGCACTTACCCCTAACATGGTAGATGTCGTTCACATCTGGACACCCTGGTAGCAAGGTACTTACCCGTCACATGGTAGATGTTGTTCATACCCGAACACCCCGGTGGCAAGGTACTTACCTATTACATGGTAGATGCTTTCACACTCGGACACCCTGGTGGCAAGGTACTCACCCTTCACATGGTCATCCGGGCCCTTATGCCCCCCGAATCAGACGTCGTTTAATACAACACACTATATAGAATATACATATATACATTATTTACAAAAGGTCATTTCATCATTAAAATATAATATATATCATATCTCATGCTTTGAACCTTCAATTCCTCAAGAAGACATAATTAGACATTTTATCAAACACCTTGGGGGCGTGTAATGGGGGTAAAAGAGCATGCAATTTAGAGAGGACATCATATAGGAAAATCAGTGATTAAACCTTTATCCAACACATTACAGCACCCCTAAGACATTCAAATCAAAACCTTTCATCAAATCCAACATTAGATCCAAGATTTGAAGCTCAAAACATGCTAGAACAACCATACTTTCATGAACATAATTCACCGTGCAATAAATTTCCCAATATACAAGACCCACATGTAAAATCTTCTTTAAATCATGCAATATTAGTAAAAAGAGGGTTTAGGCACCATGGGTGAAAGGAACCAATGGTTCAACACCACATACCTTAACTTCAAAGAAGTTCTTAGTGACGGTTGACAATGGAGACTTGAAGCTTGAAAAGAATCCTTAAATCTTGATGCGGGTTTTGTCTTGGAATTTGGAGTGAAAATATGGGTAAGTGTTTTGGAGAGTATTGGGAAATATTCAGAATGATATAAGGCTCAAATTTGACTAAGTGTAGATAAAAATACGTTTTGGAAACTTAGGCCCAACACTTACAATATTTTGGAGTGCACTTGGAAAACTACCAGGTGAAAAACACATCACCGCATCGTGAAGAGGACACAGAGTGGAATTGGAACCAATGCATGCCCAAGCCACCTTGCTGAGGCATCACGAACTGCTCACTGGAAATCATCACAATAAAAATTATAATTGCTATTCTTTCACTCTTAAATCGAGGCTAGCCCCTGATCACAAATATGAAGTCATATTTTCAAAATTCTAAACAGATTTTTTGATATATGGAAAACAAGTTTCCAGTTACTTCCAACGCACATCTTCTGGCACTTTTTGTAGTTGTCTCAACATTGAATTTTCTTGAAAGAATTCACTCTTGAATTTCATGATTTTTACATTAGCACTATACACCCTCTAAGTGTTTGATAAAATGTCCAATTATAGGTTCTTTAGGAATTAAAGGGTCTATCCATGTCTTATGAGTTGAATGACTTTATGATGATGAAATAATGATCAAATAATGTTGAGATGATGATGAAAGGATGATGGACTGATGATGAAAGGGAATGTGTGTATATGATGATGAAAGAAGTGTATATATATGATATTGTCTCTATAGTGTTAGGGATGACCAAGCCTAACTCGAGGGGTTATAGGCCTAGGTAATCTTATTGAGGGGTTAGTACCTCGATCGCCTAATTCGGGGGGTGGTAGGCCTGGGTAATCTTGTTGGGGGTTTGCTCCCATCAACCTTGTTGGGGGTTTGTACTCATCAACTCTTTGGATGGTTTGTACTCCGTCAACCCGTTGGGGGGGTTTGTACTCCATCAACCTCGTTAGGGGGTTTGTACTTCATCAACCTCATGAAGGGGTTTGCACCACATGCGCCTATCCAAGGGGGTGGTAGGCCTTGGCTTGCACTTTAATAGATACTCCTTACACTCATATTATGTTTTATATAAGCATGATTTTACTTCAAGCATCATTCATACATGTCATATTGTTATTATACAATCTACTACTTGTAATTATGCATTTTGCTATGATACCTATCACTTATTGCATTGCATCCTATATACTTAGTACAATCTAATGTACTAATGAATACTCTATGCCTATATGATGTCGCCATGTAGGAATTGGTGCACCTCCTGATCCTCCTCCTCCTCCACATGGCTAGTTCGATTATCCTACAAGCTTGTTGGTGAGTCCTCCACTTTGATGACATTGCTTATGAACTCTTGCTATGTATTGAGACTATCTTCCTTTTTTGTTATTTATTGACTACAAAAGTGAGCCCAGTTGCTTGTCTTAGTCCTCGTTCTTATCTATCTAGTAGAGGTGTTATTGGATATGTTATGTATCTATGCTATGAGCCTTGGCTCTCTTGATTCTTGATGTTATGATATGATGGTTTATCCTTAGTCCCTATTCCCTTGCTTATGCAAATTACTCAATGTCATTTTAATTGCTTTTACAACCAAATATATGTAAGGATATGCTATGAGGCTTGTTTGGGTTTCCTTCGAGTTCCTCAATTGCCGATCACGTCTAGTCGCTAGGCTTGGGTCATGACACAAGGGGCGCTCCTGCTCACGGTTTTTTCATCACCTTGAAAAATATATTTTTAATATGGTCGCTCTAAAATCAGGGTTAGACCCATTCCCACTCAATTTAACCCCCTCAATAATAATTTGAAGTTGGATTGTCAATATGATGCATGAATTTTGAGATATATGGAAATTATGATTCCAGGCACTTTCGAGGCACATTTTTAGGCACTTTTGGGGTGTCGTTTTAATATCTCCTCCTTAGGAACATTTCTCCTCAAATGTAAAAAAAAATGTAAATAGGAAGAGTAATCATGAAGAAATAAGCCCCTATAAGAATGTAACAATACATTAAAATCACCATTGTTAAATTCTCAACATAAGTGTTAAAATCACCATGAACTTTGTCAATATAAACATCAATGCATGCAAATGACATAGGTACTAAAATATTAGACTTGGAATCAGAAAAAAAAGGACTTGAGTTGTTATCATAAGCTTGAATAGAATGAAAGAGGTACAGATATTGCTTTACATACCCGCTTCGGCTCCCCGAATGACACTTCCAACTTGATGATTCTTCCAAACGGCCTTGACAAGCACAACATCCTTATTAATCAACTTTAAAATGACATAGCCCTCTTTAGTACCAAAAGTCACCATCTCCCCCTTTGGCAAAAACCTCCTAGCAACCATCCCTCACCAAGACCTCCAACTCTATCAAGATGAAAACCAAGGCCCTACTTAACTAGACCTCTTCAACCAAAGAAGATTCGAAACCATCAAAACCACTACATTGCCATTCTACACTTCATCCAACCTAGTCAACCTGTGAACTCCTCCATCCATCTCCTTTCCACCCAAGGATCCTCACTTTCCATAATTAACAAGCAACATCATATCCTCCAAAATTCACAACATCTTCCTCAAATGATTTACAAGATCTTCCTCACTTCAAGAAATAACCAACATATCATCACCAAGGACCACCTCAAATGCAATAAGGTAGGGCTTAAAGACCCTATTCATGAGACCTATAGACATAGTCGGTGTACTAGGCATACTAAAAAACACCACCAAAAATTCAAAATATCGAAAAGCACATCAAGGACTCATTGATCATCGGAAACAACTCAATTGAAATAACTTAGGTTCAATACCCCTAACTCTTAAAAGATGATAAATTCAACCCTTAGAGATCAATTGTACCTTAAGACAAGAAGTGGACTTACCGCTTCACAACCACCTTACAAGCCCCCCATAAAAGGTCAGGTTTATTAGGGAATTGGAATCTAATAATACGAGCCCTAAAATCAATGGAGACACAATATGCAAGCAACTAATCCATCTCAAGTATGACATCAAAATCCACCACTTTGACTCAATAAGTCACAAGGAAAGACCTAATGCAATATGAACATGGAACAACTTCTATTGACTTTTCTAGCAATAATAAACACACCAATGGGGTAGACACAAAATAGTTCACATAACAATAATGAACACACATGAATCCTACTAGCAACAAAAGGAATAATAAAGGAAATAGGGACACCCAAACCATACCATGTATACACATCAATGTCAAAAGAAACTTCAACATAACGGTAGCAACATCGGGCGTCCCATCTATCCCTTGCCTCCTTTGAAGAGCATAGAACTGATTATGTTGTGGAGCACTCCCTTTGCCACCTTGGACCTCTTAATTCAAATGACTAATATGCTCTTGTAATCGACCACCCTTATGCATTCTTCGAGCATACAGACAATCAACTAGCTTGTGACCCATCTCACTACAACCTTAACAAGCATTGGTCTTTCTCAAGCATGGGCTACCATGGTTTCTCCAACACCTCGAGCACTTAGTATTAGTTATTCCATCATTGATATCTTGCCATTTTGACTTAGGTACCCTATCAATACCCAATCTCATGTTTGGGGCATCGTCAGATTCTTGTTCTTGGGAATTGCCATCAAATGGAGCCCTCTTCGCTTCTCTTCCTCAGTTTCTCCCCCTTTAATTATTTGGCATAATTCATCAAGTAGGCCAAATCCATGTCATTAATTCGTATAGTGGTATAACATTCCTCACTCACAAAATTGGAAACACCCATCACAAACTTATTCATTCTAGACCTTGAGTAAGTAACAAAGTGGAAAGCACATTTAGAGAGTTTGTTGAACTTAAGGGCATACTATTCATTCTCACACTCATGGATCCTTCCTTAAATTCATGAATTCTATCATTTTGGCCTTCATTAGCTCAAGAGAGAAGAACGGGTTGAGGAAAGTGGTTTTTAACTCCTCCCAAGGATAGCATCACAATTTTCCCTCTTCATCTTACATTACACAAACCGATATTGGGCCACACCCTTGAGTTAGTAGGCCACCAAGTCCAACGTTTCCTCCAAATTTACCCCCATGATAGCCAACATGTTGTACACCTCATCGATGAACTCTTGGGGGCCCTCATCCACCTTAGACCCATGGAACTCCAGTGGGTTCATTCTAGTGAAGTCCCTTCCCCTTTAGGGGCTTTGGTGCCTTGGTTGATTTGATTGGCCATAGCATGGGCTAACATAGTGATTGCATTCTAGAACTCAATCTTTGTAGCCCCTCCACGTTTAGGAGCTTGAGGAGCGAGGTAAGCCTATTGTCCCATAGGTGCACAACCCCTTCTTCGTCTTTCTCTTTGTAGCGGCATTATCAATAACTAGAAGAGCAAAGAATATTTGTTAGGGGAAAAAGACCTTACCTTAAAACTAAGGCACGATATAGACCATGAAAAAGTGAAGCATATCCTAAAATGCCTCACAGCCTCCCAATAATAGTTATCTTGTGCTTCACAACCATGAATAAGACTTTAATTGACATGGTGTGTTGAATGCTAGGACCATTAACAATCTAGTATTCTGATAGCAAGTTTGTCACTACCCAAACTAGGGCCTAGATGTGACACGATACATGGGGAACCTGGAGCAGACCCAAGAAAGCCTCTTAGTATATCATTACACATCTTTAGTTGCTGAAGCAATTAAACAACAATAAAAGAGCAGAAATAAGGCCATTGGGTCTAAGAGAAAACCTTCACTTCATATAACATCAAGAGAATCAAAGAGAGAGTCAAGCTTTTCATATCAATACTTGTCCAACAAAACCTCTAAACATAAAATTTAGCGGAGGCCAAGACAAGCACCAGGGCTCAGTATCATAATAATGATATAGGTGATCCAAATATACAAGATATAGTCTAACATAAGCATGAGAGAAGATAGTTATTGTTCCCGGACATGAGGACTTACCAAAAGATAACTTGAACAATTTGTCTAGCCATGAAAAGGTGAAATAATAGGAGCTCCAGTTCCTACATGGTGATATCACGTAGGCATCGAGTATGCATTAGTATGTTTGAATGTACTAAGTATGAAAGATGCAATGCAACAAGAGATACAACATAATCAAAATGGATAATCGTAAGCAAGGGATAGTATGATAACAACATGGCATGCATCATCAATGTTGAAGTAAAACATACTAGTAAAATCATATACTTATATAGAACAAAAAACATGTTAGGAATAGACCGAACCTTCGATTCTCAAACTCCAAGGAACCCCTTCCCTTGAAAGGGTGATTGAGATACTTACACCTTAAT
>JAOTQJ010203954.1:31146-57902 GCA_025642045.1 Solanum sejunctum
ACTTCCCTTTTCCTATACATCACTATCTTGGTCGAGATCACGAAAATAGGCAAGGTTTAGGGTTGGCCATTCACAAAATAATGGTCAAAATGCAGGGAAATAAACAATACCTATAAAACCCTAATCGAAGAAATGCACAAAGTCTAGGTTATTTCAAGTCAAGTACTTATGGTTCCCACAACCCTAAGTTGTGGGTTCTTAGCCACTCATAGCTAAGGCAAAATCAACATTAATGAAAATAAATAATATAGTTTGAGAGTTTATCCAAAGCAATTAATAGCAATAACACCTTCAAGTTCAAAACCACAAGCTTGGATTAATGGCAAATGAGTACAATATGGATTTTCAATCCCCCAAAAGTGGGTCTTCAAATTGAAAAATAAAAATCTACTGTAAACCCTAAAAATGCTCCTAAAATATTTACATTGATCTGTGAATGTCCACTCTCGAAAAAAAACCTAACCTTATCTATTTATAGTAGTTACAAAAACACCCTAAAAATTAAATAGAAAGGACAACTGGCAGCAGACACGTGGCATAGGTATGACTCACAGGTCACCCTACGAGTCGTAATAGGGATCTCATAGTCAGCATTTGGCATTTTGGACTTGACTTTTACAATCTGCTGGTATGAGTCATTGCTTGGAATATGACTCGTATGCTCCTCATATAGCTCAATCCTTCAATTCTAGGTCCAAATTTTTGGCTCTCGATTTTTTGCTACTAAAGCACCTGTATGAGTAGTAGTGATTGGAAGAATTATCTTTGGCTAATATAGCATGTAAGAATTATATTTGGCTAAGACTCGTAGGCAGGCTCGTATGTCCAATATTTCAACAAAATCTATAACTTTCTCTCAAAATCATTCCAACCAAACTTTTCTGCAATAACAACATAAAAACACATAAAAACCATAAAACATCATATTGAGAACTTGCACAATCCCTCATTTTAGGCATAAAGTATGTTGTAATTTGGCTGCATATCAGAGGGTGAAGGTCAAATTTCACCACGGTGCTTGGTCGCCAACCATGGTATGCCATTAACCATTGCATATTATCCTAGTTAACCTCCCCTTTGTTAGGTTTGGTTAATTAGATAGAACATATTTATCAAATCATGTTGTCTACTTTCCTTTTCCTATTTGTCACTACCTTGGTCGGAATCATGATAGTAGGAGGGGTTTGGTGTTGACCATCACCAAACATCAACCAAAATGAAGGAAAATAAAAACTACATGCAAAAGCCCAATCACAGAAATGCACAAAACCTAGGTTATTCCAAGTCAACTACCCATGGTTTCCACAACCCCAAGTTGTGGGTGATTAGCTAGTCATTGCTAAATCAAAACCAACAATAATGTAAATAAATGACATAGTTGAGAATTTTACCCAATCAAATGAAGATTTAAAGGTCCACAAATTCCGAAGGACAAGCTTTGATGAATGGAGAATGAATACAATGTGGGTAATCCCCAAAAGTGGGTTTTCCAATAAAAAAATAGAAATCCACTCTAAACCCTAAAGATATTATTGAGAGAATATACAAAATTATTTTTTTCCTCAGATTCACGTCTCTCCCCAAATAAACCCTAACATAAAGTATTTATAGTATTTACAATTCAACCCTAAAAATTAAGCAAAAAAGGCAGCTGGCAGCAGGTAAGTCTCACAGGTATGACTCATAGGGTGACCTACGAATCGTAATTAGGATGTCGTATCAAGCACTTTGCATTTTGGACTTGAATGTTATGACCCACTAGTATGGGTCGTTACTAGGGCTACGACTCGTATTTTTTTTCTCGTAGTCTAGGCCTTCAATTCTTGGTCCAAAATTTTTTGCTCTCTATTTCTTGCTACGAACCCACCTATATGCGTCATAGAGATACCTATAACTCATAAAGTGGCCTCGTAGGGATAACCTCCACTTAGTAGATTTTTTATTTTTGCTCACTGTTTCTTGCTTAAATATCACCTTATGACTCGTAGCTTGGGTTACGACTCGTAGGCAGGCTCGTATGTCCTGCACTTCAGCAAAATCTGCAACTTTCTCCCAAAATCATGCCAACCTACCTTTTCTACAATAACAACAGAAAAACACATCATAACCATAAAAAGTAGCATTAAGGACTCATAAAATCCCTTGTTTTAGGCATCAAATGTGCTGCATTTGGACAGCACATCACTCTTCCCTACCATCAATCACTAAGACCTCCAACTCTATAAAGACAGACACCAAGGCCTTGCTTAACTAGACCTCTTCAACCAAAGAAGACTCGAAACCATCAAAACCGCTATGCAACCATTCTCAACTTCATTAAACCTAGTCAACCGATGAACTTCTCTAACCACCTCCTTCCCATCCAAGGATCCCCACTTTCCAGAATTAACATGCAGCTTCATATCCTCTGAAATTCACAATATCACCCTCGAATGATTTACAAGCTCAACCTCACTTCTCGAAACAACCAACACATGATCACCAAGGACCACCACAAACGTAACAAGGTAGGGCTTAAAGACCCTATTCATGAGACCTATAGACATAATTGGTGTACTAGACACACTAAAAGACACCACCCCAAATTCAAAATATCAAAAAGCACATCAAGGACTCATTGATAACCGAAAATAACTCAATCAAAATAATTTAGGTTCAACACCCCTAACTCTTACAAGATGATAAATTCAGCCCTTAGAGATCAATTGTACCTTAAGATAAGAAGTGGATTTACCCCTTCAATACCACCTTATAAGCCCCCTACATAAGGATGGATTTATTAGGGAATTGAAATCTAATTCTATGGGCCCTACAATCAATGGAGACACAATATGCAAGCAACTAATCCATCCCAAGTATGACATCAAAACCTACAAATCAACTTAACAAGTCACAAGGAAGACCTAATTCCATATGAACATGGAACAATTACTATTGACCTTTTTAGCAATAATAGACTTACTAATGGGTAAACACATAAACACCAAAAAGTTCACATAACAATCTGGAACACACATAAATCCTACAAGGAATAGAAGGAATAGTAAAGGGAATAGGGACACACGAACCTTCCCAAGCATACACATCAAGGTTAAAGAAAACTTCAATATATCAGTAGAAATATCGAGTGCCTCATCTACCCCTTGCCTCCTTTCAAGAGCATAGAACTGATTATGTCATGGAGCATCCCCTTGGCCACCTTGGGCCTCTTAATTCACATGACTATCTTGTTTCTGAAATCTACCACCCTTATGTCTTCTTCGAGTATATAGACAATCAACTAGCTTGTGACCTACTTCACTGTAATCATAACAAGCATTGGTTTTTCTCAAGCATGGGCCACCATAGTTCCTACACCTCAAACACTTAGGATTAGTTCTCACATAATTGCTATCTTGCCATTTTGATTTACGCACCCTATCAATTGTCAACCTCTTATTTGGGGCTATCGTCGTACTCTTGTTCTTGGAAATTGTCATAAAATCAAGCCTTCTTAACCTTATGACCCCTTCTTTTCCTTAATTTCTCCCCCTCCAATTGATTGTCATAAGATATTAAGCGGGACAAATCCATGCCTTTATCAACATTGTGGTATGGCATTCCTCACTTACCAAATTGGAAACACCCATCACAAACTTGTTCATTCTAAACCTTGAGTTGGCAACCAACTGGGAGCATATTTAGAGAGTTGGTTGAACTTGAGGGCATACTCCCTCACACCCATGAATCCTTACTTCAAATTCATGAATTCCATCATCTTGGCCTCCCTTAGCTCAAGAAGAAAGCAGTTTTGAACTACTCCCAAGGAATAGCATCACTATTTTCCCTCTTCATCTTCTATTAAACAGACCAAATTTGAGCCTCACCTTTGCGTTGATAGGTCACCAACTCATTCTTTTCCTCCAAAGTCACCCCATGATAGCCAACACCATGTACACCTCATCGCTGAACTATTGGGGGTCCTAATCCACCTTAGACCCACGGAACTATGGTGGGTTCATTCTAGTGAAGTCCCTTACCCTTGACACTAGAGTGAGAGCATGAGTGGCTTGGGCCCCTTGGTTGATTTGATTGGCCATAGCATGGGCTAACATGGTGATAGCATTCTGGAACTCAATCTCGGTAGCCCCTCCATCTTGAGGAGCTTGAGGAGCGGGGTAAGCCGATTGTCCTATAGGTGCATGACCCCTCCTTGGTCTTTCTCTTTGTAGAGGTATGATCAACAACTAGAAGAGCAAAGAATATTTGGTAAGGGAAAAAGACCTTACCTTACAACTAAGGCATCATATAGACCATGAAAAAGTGAAGCATATCCTAAAATGCCTTAGAGCCTCCCATTCATAGTTGTGGTGCGCTTCACAAGTGAATAACACTTTAATTGATATGGTGTGCTAGACGTTGAGGATAATTAATAACTTAGTGCTCTGATACCAAGTTTATCACGACCCAAATGAGCGCCTAGATATGACATGGCACATGGGGAACCCAAAGGTACCCCCAAACAAGACTCTTAACATATTATTACACATCTTTCGTCGCGAAAGTAATTAATAAATAATAAAAGAGGAGAAATAAGGGCACAGGGACATAGGGAAAACCTTCACTGCATAAAACATCAAGAGAATCAAAGAGAGATTCAAGCTTATAGCATCAATACATACTTGTCCAGCAACACCTTTAAACATAGAACTTAGCAAGGGCATAGAAAAGCAACCAGGTTTATCCTCAAAATAATGATAATAGGTAATCCAAATATACAAGATATAGTCTAACATAAGCATGAGATAAGATATATATTGTCCCCGGACATGAGGACTCACCAAAAGCTAACATAAATAATCTGTCTAGCCATGAGGAAAAGAATCAATAGGAGCTCTTGTTCCTACATGGTGATATCACGTAGGCATAGAGTATGTGTTAGCATATTTAAATGTACTGAGTATGAAGGATGCAATACACAAGAGATAGGCAACATAATCAAAATGCATAATCATAAGCAAGGTATAGTATGATAGCAACATGGCATGCATAATCAATGTTGAATTAAAACATACTAGTAAAATCATATGCTTATATAGAACCAAATACATGTTTAGGAATAAACCATCACCATAGACCAAACCTTCCATTCTCGAACTCCAAGGTGCCCCTTCCCTTGAAAGGGTGATTGAGGTACATCCCCCTCAATTAATAGTACGGGCATGCTATCCCCCGACAAGATGATTGAGGCTTGGTTCCCCCTCAATAAGGCAATCGAGTATTGACCACCCCTCGACAAGGTGATTGACACTTGATACCCCCTCAACAAGGCCACCGAGGCTTGACACCCCCTTGATAAAGTGATTGAGGCTTGATACCCCCTCAAGTAGGCCACTGAGGCTTGACACCCCCTCGACAAGGTGATTTAGGATTGATAACCCCCTCAATAAGGCAATCAAATTACAACACCATAAATATATCTCATGAATTCAACATATTTATACATGTCTTTCATCATCATAAAGTCACTTAACTTATATTTTCAATCATTGATGGGATATTTCCTTTATTTAGTTGTTCAGACTATTGCAACCTATTTAGTACATCACTTCTATGCCTATCATTTTTTATTTGTGTCTTCTACTCAGTAAAGTAGCAAGGACAAGTGGTTTGCTTAGGACCAGAAATGGTTCTAGGTGTCGATCACGCCCAGGGTGTAAGATTGGAGTGTGACAAACTTTTTTGTAATGACCTAGCCCAATGCTTGTTTGCTCTTGGTCCTTGCCCATCACAGATGTTTCCCTATCATTTATTATTTGAGTCTTCTGATGAATAAAGTAGTTAGGCCAAGTTTTCACTAAGGACCAGAAATGGTTTTATGTGTCAACCATGCCCAGGGTGTAAGCTTGGGGTGTGACAAACTTGCCTGTAATGACCTGGCCCGACACCTATGAAGTTTTGTCTGCTCTTGTCCTTGCCCATCATAGATTTGTCCCTTTGGTCTCACCCCAAAAGGTGCCACACAGTATATAAACCAATCCTTTACTTATATACCTAGCATCTCTCTTGTGTTTTGACAATGTGGGACTTCTCATCTCAAGATGGGTTGTTACATAAACCCCTCTATGGACTCAAGGTCCTCACTGAGGTTCACCCCACTGTATGGGATTCGCCTAGAGTTAGCACTGAGCTTTGCCCTACCTTATCGGGATTCTCTTAAACTCATTTGAACTCTGAGCCACATTGACAAGGCTAACACAGAGTAGCTCTGTTATGACCTGTAATGACCTAGCCTAAATCATGGAATTGTCCCTTTGGGCTCACCCTAAAAGGCACCAAACAATATATAGTCCTGTCCTTTACTTATATACCCATTATATCTCTTGTGTTATGCCAATGTGTGATTTCTCATCTCAAGATGGGTTGTTACAAAGAAGTAATGTGCAAAGTACGTTCATAGATGCTAGTGTGTGTGTGTGTTAGAATGCATTATACTTATTTTTATTTAGAAAACTGCACTACTTGTTAAAAACGTGTTATGCACAAAATATAAATGAATTATAAGTATCTTAAAATATATTAAATTTATTTTTGATAAAAATATGTGTTATGTATTAAAAAAGGAATTTTATATATATAAATTATATTACTATAAATGATAAATATTTTAAAAATAATACACACACACATATATGGATATATACATATTGGTAAATTCCCCGTAAAAATATACAACCCTAGCCCAGTTGATATAAGTATACAATGGTGATACATCTCTAGAAGCTTCCTAGCATTGTTAGGGAATGATTTAGTTGTAAGGTTGTTACTTCACCAACCACTAGTAATTAGACAAAATTATATAACATTGTTTTTTGTTTTTCTTTTACTATTTTAAAAGACCTATATAAATAGTCAAAATTCTTTTTACAGAGAAATACATTAGAAAATTCTCAAATATTGTTCATAAATTTCATATCAAAAAGACTACACAGTGATTGGCAAACCATTGATCTTTGACCTATTTATACAATGGACGCTTCTCTGAGAAAATATTAGTTTTTTGCATGTCTTTGGAGCAAATTATTTACACTTATACACCCTTTTATATGTCACGCCCAAATTCCCATTAACACGGACTGGCACCCATTACCAATAAGGCCCAGCAGAACCAACCTGTATCTATGAGCTTTCTATATATATTATAAGGGATTTCTAAATCAACATGTCTTTCAGAAAGTAAGCAGTAATAGCAAGCCAAAAGGAAATGCATATGACTAGGCCCTTGGGGCCACAATGGCTAAAGTATTAGACATAACCACACTTTAATTTATATAGTCTACAAAGCCTCTAGATAAGGAAAAGTATCTACTAAAGGTCGGGACAAACCCCGTCTCGGCTAACTATACAATACAAAAAAGATATAAGCTCTAGACACACAAATCTTTGAAGCAACCTGGAGCTCGGTAAGAGCAGCTGGATATCCTGTACTCCTACTGGGGAGACCTACTAGCACCTGTATCTACAGCATGAAATGAAGGTCTCCTATAAGGGACATCAGTATGAGATAATGTACTGAATATGTAAGGTAAGAAATACTATATATGAAGTAACAACTAAAATGAAACTATACATTGGTGTACCATAAGCGGCCACCTTTAGTTATACTGTGCGATCATATATTTTATGTTCTTTTTATTACTTTACCTTTACTATATAATCCGTGCACAACAAGTAATATAAATGACCAGCTGATCAGTGGTAAATCTACATCAAGATCGGCCCTGGCTAGGCTTTTTCTTTCACCCCTTGGGCTATCCCCTGTGATAGGATCGACCCTTGCTAGGTGATTCTTCCACTCCTCGAGTTACTACCCATCAACAAGTGATATACTTTACTTTATCTTTTAATTACCTTTGAGATAATACTTTTAGTGGTCGTAATATTAGAGCTGTAGGACTGTAGGTACAACATATCACACGTAAATAATCACAAAAGACAACACTATAATGAAAGGAGTAGGTTACACAAATAATGAAATGCATAGGAGGTAGTCCAATGCATGTCTTATGAGTTGAAGGACTTTACGACATGTCTTATGAGTTCAAGGATTTGTTTCCATATCAATCACAGTGTGCAACATGGCCCTCAAATTATAGTGTCTGTCACAGTGTGTGACACAACCCTCGAATCACAGTATTAGTCACGGCGTGCGATATATCTCTCGAAATGGTACATCTTCTTTAGTTTCTTATTTTTCCTCAATTCACATAACCTTTGGCATAATCTTATCTCAGAATCAACACAATTAGACATGTTCACATACATAATGAGGAGATGACCATTTTTCTAACAATACATAACTTACAAAAGCACAATCATGATACAATATCAATAATAAATCAACAAACCTTTCAAATCATTCTTGACATATATATGAGATTGATTTTATCATCATCAAGATTATTGTCATGCCCCGGGTGGGTATCTTTGCATGGCCAACACTTGAAGAACCATTGTTAATTTACCAAGAGAACCACTTGGCCTCATCATCACAGCTTACTCAGCAGTGGAAGAACACTCGAATAAAAGCATCAAAGAGTGATAAATATATTATAAAGTAATCTCCAAATAAATCAAGTTGGGAGATACAATACTCAATGATACTTTACTCAAGGTCTATGAAGCTTGTACCTCTAAATATCAAGATGGTACCATGACAAACCATGACTCCCCAACTTTGAGAAAATAGAAATAATAGAGATATAAAAGAAAGCCTCCTCCGGATGGAAAAGAAGTCTCACCAACTCTGGAAATCAGGAAATCTGAACCTCAATGATGCACCTGCAGAAGTCCTCTATTACTTTTGTCTGCATCTTTAATGATACATGCCCGAATGGGTATCAGTACATGGAATATACTAGTATGTAAAATAGCTCAAGAAAAGTATATAAGGCTCAGACTCAATAACCAACTAGACTCAAGACTCAACTCACCCACCTCATAACTCAACTCAAATAATGATGCAAGTTTGAATGACTCACATGCTCCCTCGAATAACTCACATGCTCCCACTAACAATGGGAATAGAGTGAACTATCTTCAATGAGACCACCATAAAAAATCAAGGTAGTGTTTAAAGACCCTATTCATACTATCCATGAAAATAGCCGGTGCATTAGTCAACCCAAAAGACATAACCACAAATTCATATTGCCCAGACCTAGTCCAGAAGTCGTCTTAGGAATATCACACTCCCTTACATTCACTTGATAATATCTAGACCGATGATAAATCATAGAGAAGTGACTAGCCCCTTAAAGTTTGTCAAACAAATCATCAATCCTTGGTAGAGGATACCTATTCTTTATGCTGGCCCTACTAAGTTGCCGGTAGTCAATACACATTCAAAGGGACCTATCCTTCTTCTTCATAAATAACACAGGTGCACCCCAAGGTGATTCGCTAGGCCTAATAAAACCCTTTTCTAATAAATCCCTCATTTACTCCTTAAACTTCTTTAACTCTGCTAGGGCCATACAGTAAGGTGGAATAGAAATGGGTTGAGTATCAAGAAGGAGGTCAATACCAAAGTCTATTTCCCTTCTGAGAGGAACACCGGGAAGGTTATTTTGAAAGACATCAAGAAACTCACTAACCACTAGAACCAACTCTATATGAAGGACTTTGGACTCAATATCCCTAACCCTCATAAGATGATAGAGACACCCCTTAGAGATTAACTTTTGGTCTTTAATGGAAGAGATAAACCTATCTTAACCACCATATCAAGACTATCCGACTTACTGATGGGTTCATTTGGGAATTGGAATTTTACTCAGCGGATTCTACAATCAATTGAAGCATAATATGCATGCAACTAATTCATCTTAAGACTGATAACAAAATCCACCATATTAAAATCACAAGATTACAAGGCAATATTTTATGCAAAATACAAAGGGGATAATTTCTATAAACCTTTCTAGCAATAATAGATGCATCAATGGAAGTAGATACCTCATAAGACTCACACAACAATTCGGGTCCAATATGAAATGTTTTGTCAACAAAAGGAGTAACAAAAGAAAGAGTGGTACTTAGGCTAATCAAAGCATACACATCAAACTCAAATGAACTTCAACATACCATTAATGGCATGGGCGTCTCATCCCCTTTTTGAGCCTCTTGATAAACATGACTATCTTATTCTTGAGGTCGACCACCTTTACACCTTTTTCAAGCATATGGATAATCAACAACTTTGTGACCCACCACACCACAACCATAACAAGCATTGGATTCCCTCAAGCATAGACCAACATGTTTTTTTCCACAACTATGGCACTTAGGCTTAGTCATCCCGCTATTAGCAAGCTTTTTATTCAGTTCACTAAAGGACCCTTGGCCTCGAAATTTGTGATCTTCTAGGAAATGTTCTCTCTTAGCACATAGGAAACCACCCTCATATTGAGTCTTCTTAGACTCTCTACTTCTCCTTTTTTGAGCATATTGACAATCAACTATCTTGTGGTCCATCTCGCCACACTCATAGTATGCACCCGTGTTCCTCAAACATATGCCATCATGTTTCCTCCCATACCTTGGGCATCTAGGACGAGTGGTATATGGATGCCTAAGTCCAATTTGGGGTCTCTTGGCCTTCCTCTCTGCACTCTTACCATTTGAAGTCTCAAGGGTACTCACCAATCAATTGAATTAGGTGGTCATGGCCTTGGCGAATATCCATAGAGCATTGCGAACCTTCGCATTTGATATGTCACCATCTTGAGTACCTTGAGATATATGTTGAAATATAACAATTAGGAATTATTAATAAGCCTAACAAGACCTAACTCTATCGCATGACATAGATTATGAAGAAGTAAAATATTTCCTAAAATGCCTCATTGCATCCCATTCATAGTCGTGGCGTGTTTCACAACCATGAATACGACTTTAATCGATGCGGTGTGTTGGATATTGAGGACCATTAACAATCTAGTACTCTGATACCAAGTTTGTCATGACCTATACTTAGGGCCTAGACGTGACACGATGAATGGAAAACCCAAAAGGATCCTATATAAGCCTCTTAGCATATCATACACACATTCTTGGTGGTAGAAGCAAAACAAACAACATCAAGAGAGTATAATTAAGGATAAGGAACTAAGGGAAGTCTTTAATGGCATAAATCATAAAAATTCAAAGGTCAAAGCATGATTATACCACTTGTCCAATAACACCTCTAGCATATATTGGTGGATAAGACACTTTTCAAGCTCACCCTCTTAATATCAAAGTTCAACTTAAATGGGCAACAAGAGTAAGGGTGCAATGCTAGTGTCCCCGAACTTGAGGACTCACCAGTAGCTTATTTTCAAGATGTCCAAACTAGCCATGAAGAGGATAATCGTGAGAAGCTCTAGTTCCTACATGGTAACATCATGTAGGCATAGAGTATACATTAGTATATTTAAATATACTAAGTATGTAGGATGCAGTGCAACAAGAGATAGGCAATATAGGCAAAATACAATATCATAAGCAACGGATAGCATAATAGCAAACACGACATGTATGAATGATGCTTGTAGTAAAACATGCTTATATAGAACATATTGCATGAGTAAAAAGAGACCACAATAATGATAGACCACAGCCTACCATCCATGATTGTTGAGGTATCAACCTATTAATTGGTTTGTGGTTGTATCACCCTACTACCCATGGTGATTGAGGTATCAACCGCTCACTTGCTTGGTGGTTGTATCAGCCTACCACCCATGGTGATTGAGTATCAACCCCTCTATTAGTTGATGGTTGTATAACTCTACCACCTATGGTGATTGATCTATCAACCTCTTAATTGGTTGGTAGTTGTATCACCCTATCACCAATGGTTATAGAGATATCAACCCCTAAATTGATTGATGGTTATCTCACCCTATCATTTATGGTGATTGAGGCATCATTGGTCAACTCACAGTACTATAAGAACTTTTGATGGAAACAACTCTTATAAACATTCCTTTCATCATCATAATATCATTTAAGTCATAGGTCATACAATAGATTATTAATAGCTTAAGAATCCAAAATCATACTTTTTATCAAATACTTGGCAGGGGTGTAATGCTAGTGTAAAACCATGAAATTCAAGAGTGAAATCATGCAAGAAAACTTAAAGTAAATAGTCCACCAACACTTGGTAATATCCTCATGTAATATACATCAAACGTTTCATCAAATGTCAAGATATATCATAGGTTCATAGCTCAAAACATGTTTATGCAATCACACTTTTATGAAACCCCAACATAGTTCATAGCCAAATTCATAATAAGTAAGACTCACAAGTAAATCAAATTTGAGACATGTAATTTAAGTAAAAAGGAGGATTGGACACCATAGGTGAAAGGACCTAGTGGTAAAAACTCATATACCTTAACTTTGGAGATTCTCTTGAAGAAGATTTGAATGGAGACTTGAAGCTTGAATGAAATCCTTAGATCCGGAATGAGATTTTGCACTTGAATTTTGAGTAAAATATTTGCTAAGTATTTAAGAGAGTATTGGGGAATGTTATATTATATGAAGGTGAAATGTGCCTAATCATAGGTGTTTTAACACATAGGAAGGTTTATGCCCAAGTCCCATAAGCCTTGCTTCGAAATAACAAAACTTGGCAAACTTAACACTGGTCCGCGATGGTGGCGCATCATGGTACCGATGTGGACTGTCACTGGAATTTCAAAATTTGTGAGATTCATATTTTCCCTTTAAATCCTCTAAACGTTTGGTTATACCTATTTTTTAATCAATTTTTGTCCCCTGAACAAGCATATGAAGTCGAATGTTTGATATCAAACCCAGATTTTGAGATATATGGAAATTATGACTACAACCATTTCTGAGGCATATTTTTGGGTCATTTCATCTACCTCTAAATATGTAGATAGTACAATGATAAGGCATGGCTACCTAACTTAGAGAAAATAGAAATAATAGCAAAATAAAAGAAAGGCTCCTTCGGATATCAAGGAGGTCTCACCAACTCTAGAAATCAAGAAAAGGATCCTTCGAAAATCATGCTATATTAACTCAATCGTTACTTAGAAGTTTCTCTAACTAATATAACTCTCCACCACCATGAGTTTTGGTGATGCACAATAAAATAGACATCATTGTCACACCCTTTCTAAACTTGCCAAGGTAAAAGACGTATACCTCTCTCGCTCTCTCAAATCCTAAGGAGTGTCCATCTATTGGGACATGAGCCACCAGAGTTAACTGCATGACCATTTTACATTGGCAATGTAGTTCTAGGGTGATTCCTCTCACCTAACATGGTGCTTAGTACTCCTTCCAAGACTAAAATATGCTCATGAACATCAACTAAAACTCATCTCAAATTAGCTCAACTCAACTTTCTCAAATAACTCTATAACACAGAATGTGAACTCAATACAATGCAACTCATGATTGTAACTCACTTCATGCAAGACTCTCACTAATTATAGTCATTTAACACTATATCAATCACATTCAACACATAAGACATATTAGAAACTCAACACATGTATATATGAAGCAAGAAAATGTACTCCTCTGACTCAACTTACTCAGTTTAGAAAACTAGATTCATGATCTCAATTCTGATAGCATGCAAGAAAAACACTAAGTTATAGTGTTAGGACATCAAGCATACAATTAATATTCCTATTTCATGATGATATCAATGCAACTCATCAATTTACTCAAGTACATTCATAAATACTCAAACAAGTCTAAGTGCTTAGAACTAGGAATCATGGGATTTGCATTATTCGGCCATTATTCACAAACTTAATTCAAGTTGATGAAGAAGAACATGGATGAACTTAATCTAACGATTTAGATAGCCATAAATACTTGAAATGAAGGGTGATGCAATTCTCTACAAGAATTCAACCCCGACCTCAGGAACCTTAGCTTTTTCTTTTTCTTCTCTCAAGAACTCTAATCTCAAGTTGTGCGTAAGAGGCTTTAGAATGATCTTAGAAAACCTTTTTGACTAAAAATGACATATTTGATCATGTTTTAAGTTTAGGAGAAGTTTGAAAAGGTCTTGAATGCCCCTCATGAAGTTTGAAAAAAAGACGTTTGCCTTGAACAAGGGGGTCCGCAACACGGGCTTGCTAATTTTTTGGAGTTTTTCACCAAAAATTCTTCGAACGAGTATTCTAATTCGATAATAATTTTTGAACAAAAGTTATGTGTTGGACTGTGGCAGGTGTGCATCGTACACCTGTGGCGCACCCTAACTGAAAATCGTTTTCGCATTGAAAATTTTATCTTTTGATCTGGTTTCTCTAAAAATCAATTTAGACCAGTTTTTTTACTCAATTTGTCATGCTTACTACAAGTCTATTCTTGAGTGCATGAAAACTTGTGTGGGAAAATGGTCTTGATTAATTTTAGAGTAATCGGATCAAAAGATAATTTTTTGATGCGGAAACACAATTCCAAAGAAAGTGTACGACTAGCCTACGACGTGGTCTTAAGGCGGACTTACACTTGGATGTGATCCCAATATTTATATGGAATTACAAAATCGATCAAAAAATTTTTGAAAGAAAAAGCATAGGGATGTGATAGGTCCACAATGCGGACCAAGTCCACGGACTTGTTCCACCGAAGTTTAAAATTTTAAATCTTTTGAGCGGCATTTTAGACAATTTTCCATCATTTTTAAACTTAATAAATGACCAATATACGGCATTTTTGGCCTAAAAAGAGTTTCAGAACCTATACTTAAGTCATGTTATACTGACACTAAGAGGAGACTTTGAGCGGAGAAGAGAAGAGATACTACGGTTTCTAAGTATTCAACTGTGGTCCTTTGATTTGTCATTACGCTTTGATTTTCAGGTATGGATGGCTACCTAAAATCTTATTTTCGTGCCTAATCTATATTTATTATCAAGAATTTTAGTTAAAAGTCAAGGCAATTTTATTCCTATGATCTTATGGAGAAATTCTAGAACCTTATCATGAAATTCTTATTATTCCATTATTATTATGCTAAAACTTCATTGTTGAGTAGATCTCTTTAGATTCCTAAAGTATTTCTATATTTAGAAGAACCCTAGATGTGTTTTGATAACCATTCCATTATCATACTGTAATTGCAATGAAAAGACATCTAGTAAAAAGTATGAGTCTGATTCAAGAAGTACCTTAACATGAATTATATAAGTAGCCTATTTACTATGCTATCTTTCGAGCATAGCATATCAATTTTGAAAGATCAGTCCAGTTAGTTAAGGTATTTTGCATTACTATTCATCATGCATAAATTTCAGAGTTTAAAAAAACTTACAGTTGCAAATGTGTTATTTAAAAAAAAAAAAGCATTACTAGTTATGAGAAAGTATTATCAGTTTTCATAAAGAAAAATCAGTTTATAGAAAATATGTTGAGCCAAATCTCCAAGTAACAGATTTCCAATTTTCCCCTAAAGTGGGACATTTTCATAATTATTGAGAATAGTGCATGTTTTAGGAGTAGTATTGAGTACCTATATAGGTACGAGTTCAGATAACTCTGACCCCATAAACTATATAGCCAACATAGGATAGGGTTGTACCAGATGTACAACTCCTTATACACCACTGCGATGGCCTAGTTTATATCTATCCCCTGCACTTCATCCCTTACACATGCAAGGTATGGGATGGCCTTGGCAACATAGTCCAGTACGTTGTATTATCACGAAACTCATAGTGATAGTTGTCAATTAGATAAATGCCCTAAGTTACAGTATACATGATAATCAGACACAGACAGAGTTATATTTATTTATGCGTTAAATAAGATATTTTGCTCTAATACATTATTATGTCATTGACTTATTTTCAGCATTAAGCCTATGATTTAGAACCCTGAATTTTCCTATTTTGGCCATTTTTTATACCGTATATTCCATGTACTGACTCCCTTTGGCACTGTATCATTTTATAATGTAGATTCACGTATTCACATGATAGTAAACATTAAGTAAGATAGCTTTCCAGAAGTAGTTGGTAAAACCTTTTCGCCGTCAGAGAACTCTAGCTAGTTTATTTTATGTATTTTATGTTACAGAGGTAGTCATAGGTATTATTGCAATACCTATCTTTAGTAGTAGAGGCTTTATGGATAGAGTTAGAGAGTCAGTCAAGTCTTTTCATTTAGTCATTTTAAGCATTATTACAAACTACACAAAGAGATATTTCAAACTTAGTATAACGCATGATTTAGATTCTTTGAGTTTTATTAAACATCATAAAAGATTCATCTTATAAAGCTTCTGTGTGCACGTTAAAGTTTCTAGTTGAGTAAGTCAGCCAGGCCAAGGGTTCTCTTCGGACCATCAATGGTTTCTGAGTGCCAGTCATGTCCAGGGTGTAAGCTTGGAACATGACAAACTTAGTATCAGAGATCAGAGTTCAAGTGTCCAGGGTTTCTATTAAGTTGTGCCCATATGATCTTATTTATTATTGTGAGGGCCCCACTTCTATAAATGAGGGACTATTTACATCTAAGAAAGGTTTCCCTTCTCTCACACTCTAGATCGTGCAATAGAGTTACTTTATAAGAAACTTGTCCAGATTCGTGCCTTTACGAGATTCATTTGACTACCTCTTATACTTAAAGTGGGTTGAATAGAAAATTTCAGATCCTTATTAATTAGCTACCTTCAGATAAAGTATTCGAAAAGCAAAGAGACTGCACCAGGCTTGAGAAGAGTCAACTAGTGTGCTTAAGTTTATCGATCCAAAATAATACACTCTTATTCATATGAATCAGGTGTTGAGCTAGAACAAGATATGATGTATTTCTAGACTCTGTTCCCTAAATCATTCTTCAGATGTTATTCTTGAGAGGAAAGTTAAGTTATGCCTCTAATACTTAGCATTATACGCTCCCCTTGCAAGAAAGTGATTGAAGGAATTTGTAAACCATACGTTGTAGAATGATCCTAAAGCTAGAAAGATGTAGAAATCATGAAGAGTGGGAATAATGACTACTTGAACTTGGTAGCTAAGAATCATGGGGTGATAAGTCAAGTCCCTTCTGAGTTTTGGTTAAAGGGTAACGAGTATAGTCTAGCTTTTAAGATAGAAGGTAAGGGAAGAATGATTAGTCAGTATGCGAAGGGGTATATTTAAATAAGTAAGAGATTGATGTTGATATATCATTGTGTTAGTAAAGAACAAGTATAGATGTTGAATAGAAGAGCAGAGGACATAAGGGGTAGCTTTAAACTAGACTGGCTATTTTGGAAAAAGAGTACCATATGATTTATATAGTTATGAGCACAGGTAGGTAAAGAGATATAATAGATGAGATAGATACTACTTAACTTATAGGAGGGAGTGTGATTATTGATTATACTTAGATAGACCATGAAATATTGATTGGTTAATAATCATGAGATTTACTCCTTTAACATTTCTTGACTTTACCTATTAGTTTAGAGTTTGTATTGTATATGAGGAGTGAGGATGTAGATGTTTAGTACTAAATCTTAATCTTGAACTTTAGGTGAGCATCATAAAAAAAGGGATAGCAGGTTGAGAAGGACACTATTAGTTGGAGATTTGGTCTAGTAGGCTTGACATAACATAATCGAGAAATTAGGATATTGACTTGAAAGAAGTATGATCTCACAATTGCAATGTATGTGATCCTTGGATGAAAATAGTGAATTGATGCTAAGTCATTAGATAGAAAAAGGGCCAAAGATGTATATCCAAGATAGTCTAAGTGTGAGAGACTATAACTCTATGGATTATAATGGTACCTAGATAGTATATTTGAGATGCCAATATGGAGTAGGCTAATGTAGACATTCTCTATCACCCTTAAGAGTTGGGTCAAAGAGGGATAATGATGGATAATGAGGAATCTCCTATTATAGTCCAAGTTTTCTTCGGTCAAATATATATGAACATAGAAGATGAGTGCTAGTAGACTAAAAAAAGAGAGATTAGATCATAAGAGTCATAGAAGGTAGTTGTGATGCCAATAAGAGCAACAGGTATAGATAGATGCCTACAAGAATAGAAGGAATTTAAGAATAGTATCTCAAAAAAAGAAAGTCCTAGTAGCATTTTGATGTCTTTAAGTATGACATAATTGGAGGATATATAAATTCTTTATATGGTGGTGCTTCAACTATATGGAGAGTCGTGATTATAGCTTAGTGAAGAGAATCAGTTAACAGACTTTAGGAGGTGACCTTTAAGCTAGGATATGTTTAGGTAATAAACCAAAGTAGATTTAAGCTTTTCATATTGCTAAGTTGATCAGAATGAGACATTAATGTTTTTCTATCTCACATATTCCTTATACTTCATCATAATGATACTTTATTCCTATATTATGCAAGGGAACCATGCCCATGATAAAGACCCATGTACTTCATGTTGATCCATAGTCATGCTCAGCTCTTAAAGTGAGAAGTGATATATTCGGCAATTCTGACCTTATCTCATGAATAATAGTTCCCAGCCTTATGTTACACAAGATAAAACTTGAGCTTCATAGTATACATAGTTCCATAAACTAGTGATAAGCCCTAAAACACTAGTGGAATCATATTATGTTATGGATGTTCGCAGATCATATTTCCTGAATGAATCATGCTTATGATATTTTAGTCTAAGCCCTTCTAATAAGTCCTTCTTTTGGTATTGACAGTAATGTGGATGATAGTAGATTAGTTGTGACAGATGAAAGAGAATGAATGTCACCTATGATGATATTTATAGTATATTTATTCCATTTAAGGTTATAGACAGAGGGAAAAGAAAAAGGATAAGACTTATTTATATGTAACAAATAAGAGTATATTAGTGTGCCTCCTAATAGGAGTTAATAAGATTGTGGTGGTAGAGGCGCTATCATAAGTTCAAAAATTTCAAAGTAATGTTAACCTTCAAGAATCTATAAAGTGATGAGAATGATAACCTTGAATGTGTGATCACCATTAAGTGAGTTATAATCATAGGATGTTAGTCACTTTTACAATAGATTCCAAGTATATGTATGTCAATAGTATTCTCTATAAGAAAGTCTCCATGGAAGTAGAGAACATAATCGTTATGGATTAGATTGGCATAAGGTATGATCATCTTACAGGTAGCACTTTGTGACTTTGAGATAGGCTTGAACATGATAAGAGTATGCAATTGACTTAGGTGATGATGAGAGTTACAAGCTTTAGTTAAAGAAGGTATAGCTCAAGAAAGAGAGCATAGTTGGGGAGAGTGGTTGCACTAAAGACTAACAGTTGGATCTTTTAGTACATAGTAGTTCCATCCCTATACCAAGTCAATAGCTTTCTTTTATAGTATTTAGAAATTTTGATAGAAGTGTTCAAGATGGTAACCTTCTCTTACTACAGACATAATTTCCACTAGCTAGTTGAATTCCAACATTAAGTTGATGTTTATCCTTGAGTTGACGATCTGAGTGTCTGACTATTTGAGTTATTGTATTTTATTCGTCCCTTTTTATGATGATCTTGGAGGTAAATTCTCACCTTTATCATTGAGGTTGATATTTTGTTCATTTGAGTAGTGTTAATTGTCTAAATTCTTATGTAAAATTTGTGCCTTAAGTAAACCATAGTATCCTCATCATTCGAGGATGAATGATCCCAATGAGGAGATATTGTAATACCTTGGAAATTACAAAAATACCCCTAAATAAGAGATGCTTGCATAATGTATCTTCCTAAACTCCATGACAAATTCAAGACCATAAGTGCAACTAGACGAAACATTATGTCAAAAAAATAGTCCTGGTTGAGTTTTAGAACAGCTGGATCAAAAGATAATTTTTTGTGCGGAAACACAATTCTAGAAAGAGTGTGTAACAGGCCCATGATGTGCTGTCAAAATACAACACATTTAATGCTTAAAACTTACAATGTTATGTGTTCTCAATGTGGCATTTATAATTTTAATATGTTTTTGGTGTTTAATTTGCCAGAAAGTAGGTTGGCATGATTTTTGGGGAAAATTACAGATTCTTTTGGTTTTTGATGGTTTGCGGGACCTTCTACGAGTCATAAACAAATCTACCAGTCGTAGAGTGGTTTTCTTGAAGATTTTTTATGATGTTTGACGATCTAAAGTTCAGCCAGACATGACCTCTTTATGAGTTGTAGATCACTCTACAAGTCATATAGAGTGGTTTTGTGAAGAATTCCAGTGAGACTCAGTGAAGAACCAATTAATGCAAATAATGTTTATGAGAGCACAATATGAGTTGTGAATCAGTACGACTCATAAAGTTGATCCATAGCAGTGAAGTCTAAGATCTTAAGAGCTGAATATGAGACCCTGATTATGACTCATAAGTCAGTTTATGAGTCGTAAAGCCTTGTCGTATAAATTCGCCAACTAATTTTTCTAATTTTTTATTACTTTTTGTTAAATACTATAAATAGAAATTTTAGGTCATTATTCAAGGGAGTACAATAAAGAACGTGATTAGAAAGTACTTTTAGGGTTCTCTACTTGGAGACTTCAATCTTGGAGGAGAATAGACTTGTAGATTCATTGTACCATCAAATGTTGTGATTCGCAATATATTTTTGATTTGCTTATTCTTCAACTTAATTGGGTAAGTGATTAATTATGTTTTGTCAATACATGATTTCTTCATCTACCGATAGCATGAGTAGCTAAATCCATAATCTGGGGTGGTGAAAACCATGAAGATCTAACCAAAGAAACTCGGATAATTTGTAATTCTTGGAATAGGTATTTATATCTATTAATCAATTCTCTTTGTTTTGCATATTTTCTAGTGGTGGCTAATGTTAGAACTTGCTTGGTGTTACCTTCCCGATCTAGGTGGAAATGAATAGGAAAAGAGATTGATTAATAGGATTCGATGATGTGTTCTCGACTAATCAACTAAACTAGACCAATCGGAGGTTGACTGTGACTATTGGTAATGGTTAGTATTGGACACTATGGAGATGGGACAAGTCACATAGTGAAATTCACATCTTGCCTTGGACCAAAGGCCTTGATGAAATTAAATTACCATCCTACATGTTATACTCTACAAGAATATTGTTATCCAGGGATATTGAGTTGGTGAATATTGGGGCACACAATTCCCAAGTTGCTCTCCTTTATTGATTATATCTTGCTTTAGTTAGCTTAGTTTATTTTCTTGTTAAACATTGCAATCCCCCAACCCTTTTGGGAAATTGAGTTGTTAATTACTTGAATATCATATTGGTGAATTTGTTGTGAGTCTCTGTATTCTATGTGGGATTTGATCCTAACCTTGGTCAGGTTTTATATTTGACAACGACTGCTTGGATGTGATCCCAATAATTTTTGACACCGACTGCTTGGATGTGATCCCAATAATTTCTACGGGATAAGAAAATAGATCAAAAATTTTTGAAAGAAAAAGCATAAGTACGTGATAAGACTGCATCACGGACCTGGTCCCTTGACCTGTTTCACTAAAATTAAAAATTTTAAATCTTTCGAGGGACATTCTAGAGATTTCCCCACCCCTTCTAAACTTAATCTAGCACCAATATAAGTCATTTTTGGCCTAAAAAGAATTTCAAACCCTATTTTTAAGTCATATTATGCTAAAACTAAGAGGAAATTTTAAGTGAAGAAGATAATCTAGGGTTTCCAAGTATTTGTCTGTGGTCCTTTGAGTTGCAATTACTCTTCGATTTCCAGTTTATACTCCGAAATCTTGAGAAACCCCTTTTCAATTTATACTCCTGTGGGTGAATTATTGTTGCACATAGGGTTATAATGGTTGTCTTGTTTTTGTATTGCATAAAGTCTTCCCATGTGATCTTATAGAAATTAAGATGTTTGACTTTGATGTGATTCTTGGGGTGGATTGGTTGTTGAGAAGAATATGGAGGTTTTCTCCTAAGGGGGAGATGGTGTACTTTGGTATCAATAGCGATTATGAGTTCTGGCTCTAGATGATCTGAGATAGTTGGTAGGGTTACATGGTGTGCCTAGGTCTACCATATCGGATTATGGTACCTAATTTATTTCACTTTTGGAGGTCACTTCAAGAGGGCTCAGTAGTAAGGTGGAGTTGATTAGAGAGGTTGAAGATGGCCCAAATTCACCAAAAGTCTTATTCGATTGTTAGGAAGAGGGATCTTGAGTCAATGATGGGGATTGGGTGTCTGTGAAGGTCTCACCTATGAAGGGAGTGATGCATTTTGACAAAAAGGGCAAACTAGGTCCCTGATATGTAGGCTCTTATGAGGTTATCGAGCGAATTGGGAATGTCACTTATGGGTTGGAGTTGCCTCTGGATTGCAGCTCTATTTCTCGGTCTTCTATATGTCCATGTTGGGAATTTAGTTGGTGATCCTAGCGCCATTGTGCTCTTAGAAGGTGGTGAGGTCGAGGAGAGTTTGTCCTATGAGGAAGTCCCGGTAGAGATTTTGGATCAGCAAGTAAAGTGATTTCCTAATAAGGATGTGGCTTCAATGAAGGTGCTTTGGAGAAATAAACATGTGGAGAGTGCTACGTGGGAGGCGAAGTTGGACATGATAAAGCAATATCCCTATTTGTTTTCAATCTACTCAACCATAAGGTGGTAGGTCTTCCTTGTCCAAATGGTCCTAATTCTTTCACTCTTGAGTCTCATGACATGACATGCATACATGTGCACGAAAATAATTTATTTTATGATGTCGTAAATTATTTGAATACATTTTGATATGAGTTCTAATGACTTGATGATTTCCAAATGATGAACTATGCATTGTACCTTGTGTTTGGGAGTTTCATGTTCTAACTATAGCCTTTCAAGCCTTGTTTTACCACATTTGGTGATGAATGTTCCCAAGGGGGAGATAATGTAATGACCCAAACATCATATGACTTCATCAGGGCTTGAAATTTTCATTTTTAGAAAAATTTGGACTAAGTGTAACCTTAAGGGAGACTACACGGTCCGTGTGAGGTCACACGGCCCGTGTGGCCTCCAGTAGTGTGATACTTGGCCTTAATTGTAGGTGTTTGGCCTTGGAGTGGAATTTGGAGTTAAGGCACATCACAATTGGACCCTATACTGGTTGTTTGACATTTCACAGACCATGTGGTGGGCCTTGTGATGGCCTTGAGCTTGGAACACCAATGTTTGGAGCTAAGTAGTGGGTCAAGGCTACTTCACACGGACTGTGTGAAGGCACACGGGCTGTATGGCTAACTGTATAGCCTCTGAGGTAGAAATTCATCTATCTATAGCTTCGTTCTTAGCATGAGAGATTTTATTTTTTCTAAGGGAGGTGCCACAGGTAGTGTCAGGGACCTTGTCATACCACACAACCCGTGTAGCTCTTCCGTGTAGGAGATTCGTTCGTCAGAAAAATTCTAATTATGGGATGTTCAATGACAAGCTAATTTCAGTTCCAAGCCTTCAATTAAAGCTTATTTATGTTGTTTGAGGCTTTCATAGGTCTCCTACATCAAGTCATGTTCAAAGGATTTCCATTGGCTATGTTTTTCATAAGTACCGATAGAAGGGTCAATTTTAAAGGTTCATATCACTTAGCACAAAAAGAACTGGGTGGACCACTAACTATCCAATTAAATATCTTTGAAATAGGTTTCCGAAGCACTTAGTTTCACCTCAATTAGAATTCGGATAAAGAAATTATGTCTAATTTATAAAGCCCATCAGTGTAGAGTTTTCTGAAAATTGCCTGAGTGTTGCTATATGCGTGGGTTTCACGATACATGAAACTATGTATGGACCATGAGACTTCCTCATGGACCCCTGGAAAGGAATGTGATATTTGCTTCATTAGTGGTATTTTTGTAATTGTGGCTCTTCCTAAGGGTCTTTTATGACTTCCTATACTATCTAAAGACTTCCTAAAGATCTAAACGCTATTCCTAAAATTTTCAAATTCATCCCTCACATTTGAAAATCCTCTCAAGACTTTCTCGAGAACAGTAGTGGAATTAAGCTTGGCATTCAAGAAAGAGTCCTACTTCAAATTTCTTCTTAGAACTTCTTCATTATCAAGGTATGTGGGTTTGATCTTTGGCTCCTTCCAACCAATGAAACCCAAATTTTTCAATCAAATTTCATGAATTTAAGCTCTCTTTGAATATGGGTTTTCACTATTTCGATTTTTTAAATTAAATTAATGTATGGAGTGTACATATTGATCATTTTAAGTTACTTTAAGCCCTATTATGATGATTTACATTGAAGTTATGGAGTTATGAATATGGATGTCCCTTTTCAAGAATTGTTTATGCATGGGTGATTAAATTATGATTTTAAATGTGAATTTAATTATGTTTTCAGTTGAATTTCATATAATATTATTTATTTTAGATTGAATCTTAATTATCCATTCTATCCTCGGATCATTCATAGCATTTGCATTCATGACATTGGACTTCTATGGAAATTATGAGTGAGTTGAAGCCTAATTTTGTTCTGTGTTATGATTTTGAGAAGATATTTGTTATAACAAGAATGTGATCATATATATGTCCATGATTATGGCTCTTTGAGTATTTTGGGTGCATGCACCATCTTGTATATATGAATGGGCTATTCCTATGCATGAGTATTATGACTATGAACTATGATTTTGACATTTAAGCCTAAGAATGAATTATTAGGAAGGGTGTTGGGCTTTTAAGCATAAAAATACATTGAAATAGTTTTGGAAATGACTAATGTCTCTTTTAAAAGCATGTATATATATACATATACATATTCTTATGGGATAACGACTTACCACCGATGGATTGGGGGTGTTCGGGCTATCTCCAAGGGCTCTCTCCCTTTTCTTGAACTATGTGCCAGGATAGGAATGGTAGTCATCACCGAAATGACTGAGTCATAAGGGATGGATATTCATATATGATATGATATGTTTTGATAAGGAAATCCTTCTGAAATAACCAGCGTAAGGAAGGTGGCCACCATATATGAAATGATCGGGTCATTACCATTGACAAGTAATCTTCTCTCACCCGATGGGAAGACAATTGCCATGGCCCGAGTTCACACCCTAGGAATAGTCAGCACCCGGAACCATTTCTGGTCCCAAGCAAACCACTTGGCTGGCTACTTATTCAATGAAAGACTTAAATAATAATGAAAAGGTATAGATATTGTCACGACCTAACCCAGGGCCGTGAATGGTGCCGATAGGGCACCCAGACATACACTTATACTGAATCTCCATTTACGACCGCTAAGGGATTTCAAAAAAATTTGATAGAGTCTCCTCTATTTTTCTAACTAACCCTATCTGCAAACAGCGAACCCAACAGTACCAGATATAGCCATAAGAATAGATATACAAACACATACGCGGGCCGACAAGATCACCGTTGCGGCAGAGCCGCCCAATAGACATATCATACAAAAGAGATCATACAAATGTAAATTCCCATAGCCACATGTATCCACAGACCTCTATGTATAGAAATCGTACCACACGACGGGACAGGGCCCCATCATACCCTCGAGTATATATATACATAACTGCAAAATGCAAATTGGACATGTACAATTGTATACCAAACAATCTGCTCCTAATGCTAGGGAGCACTTCAACGATAGACGGAGGTCCTAAGAAGATGATCCTCTAGCCTATTCGTCTGTACCTGCTGGCATGAACACAGCCCCCGAAAGGAGGGGGTCAGTACGAAATACGTACCAAGTATGCAGAGTAGAAAACCCAAAATGTGAGCGAAAGTAATAATCTAGATATAATAGTATAGAAGTCAAACCTGTATGTCAACATAAAAATATTTATTCTTTTTCAAACATCAAAATAATGCATATCGGATGGGAACGATGGCGACCTCCAAGCGCGCGCCATACCACAGTATAACACCAAAAGTTTCAAATCTCCAATCTCCACACAAACCCTCAAATGATCTACGTGAACCAGGGCGTAGGTGCCGAGCGTTCACGCATTATAAAGCATAAAGCATAAAGCATAGAGGTCATCATGCCCGTTCATAGAGCCGAAGCGATAGTGCTACCCACTCCCGTGAGCCGAGGCGAACTCGGCCCAAAACTCACACGCCATGATGCCATCCCATCCCAGCTTCTTATTTCTCCGCTAAGCAAAGCCGTTCCATGGGCAAATCGACCTGCCATATCCAGCCAACCTCGAAATATATATATATATATATATATATAATCATACCAACGCACGAAATAGGCAGCCCGGGAACCAGTGAACGAGGCCAAATGAGCACGAACAAAGTCGTGAGAGTCATATGCATAAAAACTTCTTTCAACACTTGAAAACATATAAAATATTTCCTTTTTAAATCGAGTAGTTATTCTTTTATGAAATACTGCCAAACAACTTAAAAATCACATTTAGAGGTAATTTTCGAACAAGAGGACTTGAAACGTTCCAATTCACTAATTCCAGTCAAACGAACAATATTTATGGATTCAGAACTCGATAGATTAAGAAGGAATAAATTTACCATAACCTTGGCCAAACATAAACATATATTATTTTTAAACTCAATTTGTACAAGAAAGAGACTTTTCAAATGTATAACATCGAATGAGCTTACGAAGTCATGCCAACGGGTAGGAAAACTTTACATACCTCAAACTTGCCTTCCAACTAGTCCCAATCGTAAAGTCAATCCACCTTAGAGTCCGGACGTTCGACGTCTACATAATTACAACAACGCCAACAATTAATATTCGTATCAACCTTAGTC
>JAOTQJ010203994.1:0-19640 GCA_025642045.1 Solanum sejunctum
CAACTTTCGACGCTCATCATGGGTCATCTGGAAACAGTCGCGCTATGTTTTTAAACATAGGGGTCAGGTTGCGTACACCCGACCCCCCTTACCCCGCAATGAACGGGAGCCTTTGAGGCATTGGGGTAATGTTGTTGTTGTTGTTGATAAAATCTTAACGTTAAGTTCTTACATGGACAGGTTCTTTGCACTTTGCAGTTTTCGATACAGCTTCATGTTCACAAATGTGGCACTACACAAACACACGGAAGTGTATATTGCTCCATCTTGCTAGCTTCCCTACTTTCATTTCAATCTCCTTATGCAACGACATATCACTGTGAACTGTAAACTTGTTGCTTTATTCCTTTTTCAATACATTTGGTATGTAAATAGTCTTAATACTAAAATAATGTTGCATAGTTTCTCACATCGAACCAACGGGATATGATTCTTTGTTATCACCCCAGATGACGTATATGTATTTAGTTTTTGCAGATATATATAATGACTCATATCACAAAGACTCAAGAAGAAGAAAAGAGAGTAACGTATGAACCATCTATTCGTTCAACAGAAGTCATGAGTTGATTTAAAGAGAACGACAATCATCTGTTCTTTTATCTTGAAACCTATATTGTTGGAACTCTAAAACTTTATCAACATATATTGGGATACTTCAAAAGTAATACATTTTGGATAGTCCAACATGAGTGTGACATTATATTGGGAGATTCCAAGCAATGACTTGATCGAAATTACTGCAAGACTCACATATAAGCAACTACATAAATAAGAGGATTTAATAGAAACATATAGAACACCTATAGAGAGTATCTAATGGTAGTTTGCTTTTACAAATCAATGCAATATGCTGAGTGTTGTTGAGATTATATGATAAGAAAGGTGATTTATTACTTAATTAGAGAGTAAGTTAAAAGTGCAGAAGTTATTATCATCATTTTTATTGTTGTTCTGAATTGGATTTCACTTTGAGATTTTTCTCTTGTTCATGAATTTATCTTTGATTAAATTGGTTTCTTGGATCTTCAAGAAGCTGGCATATTTATAGTGCATACTACTAGAGACCTAATTATTCTATGCTCAATGGTTAAATATCAATAAAAATCAGGGTACACAGGGGCTAAATAAATGTTTAGAGATGTATCTCTGCTGTTTTGAGACTGACACGCCTGCTACCTGGTTTACTATGTTACCATGAGCTGAATTTGGGTATAATACTGCATACCAACACAGCTCTAAGATGACGCTTTTTCAGATAGTTTATGGCCACGCTCCACCTACTATGGTGAGATATCTTAAGGATGAGACTTCTAACTTTGTATTGCCTTTTTTATGTCAATGTGATGAGACAAACTATTTTAAAGGCTAATTTGTTATAGGCTGAAGTGATTGGGTATATGTGCGACTACGACCCTACTGTCAATTATTTTTGCGCTTGCAGTGTCACTCAAAGCTTAGTAGATGATGTTTTGGCCCCTTCCAGATTGTCCAAGGAGTTGGTGAAGTCGATTAAAAGTTGGACCTTCCTCCATCGGCCAAAATCTATCTTGTATTTCACATCTCCATTCTTCGTAAATGTTTGGACTCTCTGTCTCATCAGATTACTCCAATTGAGCTTTTGGATCAGTCATCTTCATTGGTTCTTCTCCCTGAAGATGTTATTGCGACCAGGACTATTTTGAGATATGGTCACCAAGTTCATCAATGCCTTATTAAGTGGAATTTTGTTTTTCTTTTCTTTACTACTCAGCTTCCATCAATACCTGTTGTGCTATATATTGCTATTGCATACCAAGAACTCCGCAATAATATACCTAAAATATGTGCAGTCTAAAATATGTGATCTCCTATGCTCATCTCTGTAGTTATTTATTGTTGAACCTTCTAATCTAGAAAGTTTAGTCATTATACTAACGTGATAACTGGGTGGGAATCATGTTGCAACTGTAGTACTCCTTGTATTATTCATTATCAGTTTGATCCGAAAAAATATTTTCAGATTAGTATTCTTCCTGTCCCATTTAACGATTCAACTAACAAAGATACATTCTTTGGATCAATTAGAGTGCTTTAAAAGCTTTTAACTAATAGATTGCTTTATAAAAAAATGAAGCCACGGATGGACAAATGTTGTTCAGTATCAAGTTCATCAAAGTGGATGAAAACTGTCCTTTGAATTTTGTTTGAGACAGTTAGCTATGAAATATATCATAAAAACTTTAATCCATTCCAACAACCGGCACACAAAGAATGAAATATCATACAAGCTTTGAATAGATACATATATATTCGGTCTGTACATATGGATTTTCATGCATATTGTCATTATTTATGCTTATGAATTACTATTTGAAGAGAATCTGAAGCTGTGGAAGAAAAGAGAAAACTAAGGAGGAAACGAAACTCTCAGAATTGGAGAGCAAAGAGAGAGCAGAAACCTCTGTCTTGTGAAAGAAGAAAATGTATTGAAAAATTGATTGAGAGAGAAGTACAAATATTTACATGTATATATACTACTCCTTAATTATGTAATTAGTCAGCTAACTAACTCTTAACCTCCTAACTGACTACTAACTGACCTTTAACCAACTAACACACTCCCAATTATTTACTTATCCTCATTACCCCCCTTCAAGCTAGGTAGTGTGAATATGTTCAACACTCCTAGCTTGTGCAAAAGATATGTATGTTATGATCTGTTTAGGGCCTTTGTGAACAAATCAGCCTCTTGATCCTTGGATGCAATGTGAGATGTCTTGATAGTTCCATCTTGAATCTTCTCTCTTATGAAGTGTAAATCTATCTCAATGTGTTTAGTTCTTTCATGGAATATAGGGTTCACAACAATTTGAATGGTTGTTTTACTATCACTTACTAGTGTCACTGGAGTTTTAATCCCAATGTACAACTCATTGCTGATGCTTACTAGCCAAATCACCTCTGAAACAGCAGTTGCCATGCTCCTGTATTCTGCTTCTGCTGAGCTCCTTGAGACAGTGTTTTGCTTCTTAGACTTCCAGGAGATTAATGAATTTCCCAACTTTACTACATAGTCAGTGATCGACCATCTTGAATTAGGACAACCTGCCTAATCTACATCACAAAATGTAGTCAATTGTGATGTCTTCTCTGCACTCAGCAGTATCCCCAACCCTGGCTTATTTTTGATGTATCTCACTACTCTACATGCTGCCTCCATGTGTGACCTTTTTGGCCTTTGTATGAATTGACTCAACATGTGAACAACATATATAATATCTGGCCTAGTCATAGTTAAGTACAGAAGCTTACCAATCAACCTTTGATAAGATTTTGGATCCTTCAACTCAGCATCTAACCCAGAATTGTTTACATGTTCATCGTACTCCACAGTAGTCAGCCTTTGGTTGTATTCCATTGGAGTGTTGGTTTAGAACCTGACAACCCCATTTTAGCAACCAATTCAAGTGTAAACTTTCCTTTGGTTCATCAGTATACCTTCCTTTGACCTTGTTATCTCAATTCTAAGGAAGTATTTCATCTCCCCAAGTCTTTGATTCTGAACTTGCTCTCCAATGCTGCCTTGGCTTCCTGTATCAGAATGGGATCATTGCCTGTATTTAACATGTCATCAACATATACAAGAATGATCACTATGTTGTTATCCCTCTTCTTTGTGAACAAAGAGTAATCAAAGTGGCTTTGTGTGAACCCTGAGCTGAGCAAAACTTCAACAAGTTTCAGATTCCACTGCCTTGAAGCTTGCTTGAGACCATATAAGGATTTGTGCACTCTACAAACTTGCTTATTCCCCCCTAACTTCCAAAGCCTGGTGGTGGATTCATATACACTTCTTCTACCAAGTCACCATTGAGAAATGCATTATAGATGTCCATTTGGTGTAATCACCATTGATTTGCAGCAGCTAGTGCAAGCATAAGTCTGACAACTGCCATTTTGACCATAGGGGAAAAGGTTTCCTGGTAGTCCAGCCCTTCTTGTTGATTGTACCTTTTGGCCACAAGCTTGGCTTTGTACTTTTCAGTGGAACCATCAGACTTATACTTCACATTGAACACCCATCTGTAACCAAAAGGAGCTTCGCCAGAAGGAAGATCAACCATGGACCAAGTGTTGTTTTCCTGCAGTGCCTTCAACTCCTGGTTCATGGCATCAACCCAAAGAGGATTTGAAGTTGCTTCATTGTAAGACTGAGGTTCTTTAATGGAAGTTATTTGGGATAAGTAAGCTTGATATGCTTGGCTAAGAGTGGAGTAGGACATATATGATTGTATGGGATAAGTAGAAGTGGAAACTGAATTAGAGTGACCACAGATGTAGTCATGGAGCCAAGCAGGGGCATGTTTGGGTCTGGTGGATCTTCTGAGAGCAGTATTGGTAGGTAAGGGAGTATCTGGTGGTGCTAGAGGTGTGGGTTGTATAGGTAATGGAGAAGGAGGAGTGGGTGTAAGGACTGTTGGGATGACTAAAGGGTCTGGAGGGGGTGCTGTGAGGACAACATTTGGGAAAATGTGTAGTGTTTTGTCTCTGATCAACTAAAAAGGGAAAATATGTTCCCTGAAAATCACATCTCTGCTAACAAAGAAATTGTTAGTAAGCATATTAAAGAGTTTATAACCCTTTTGTGTGGAAGAGTATCCTAATAATACAGCTGCAATAAATCTTAGAGAAAATTTATCCCCATTAAATAGACTAGTTGCAAAATACAAACATCCAATTACCCTCAAGTGAGACAATGAAGGTGCCTTACCACAAACCATTTCAAATGGAGATTTACCAGCCAAAACCTATAAAGGTAGTCTATTAATGACACAAACAACAACAAAGACACACTTATTCTAGAATTTTAGTGGCAAAAAACCTTGTAAACGAATGACCCTGGCAACTTCCAAAATATGCCTATGTTTTCTTTTAACCAACCCATTCTGTTGTGGTGTATGAACACAGGATGTTTGGTGAATAATACCAAGAGAATTGAACAATTCATGGCAGCTAGAATTAAGGAACTCAATACCATTATCACTCCTGAAGATCTTAGATTGTGCACCAAAATGATTTTTTAATATTGCAAAATATTATCTAAGAATGACAATGACATCACTTTTCATTCTCAGCATATACGCCCAAGTCATTCTACTACAATCATCTACTAAAGTGAGAAAGAACCTGCATCCATCATGGCTAACAACTCTATATGGACCCCAAACATCTCCATGTATAGTAGATAAGATGTCATTACTCCTACTAGAGCTACTGGGAAATGGTAGTCTAGTTTGTCTAGCCAGGGGGCATATAGTGCAGTATTGAACATCATGGCTTCCTCCTTCAATCCTTAGTGTAGTAATTTGTTGCAACACCTTCACTAGAGTGTGGCCAAGTCTCTTATGCCAAACTTCTGTAGCTTCAATTTTATTCACACTGTCTTTATTGGCTATGTTGGCTCTTATTGTGTTGGTGGTTTGTCTCTTTATTGGTAACTGCATGTTGTACAAACCTTCAACCTTTTTACCAATCCCCTTCACTATTCCACTGAGCAGATCCTACATAACACATAGGTCAGGGAAAAAAGTGATAGCACATTCCAAATCCCTGGTTAATTTGGTCACTGATAGCAGATTGTGCTTAAATTCAGGGATACATAACACATTTGTAATTGTATCCCCACTATCTAGCTGAAACTTTCCAACACAAGCTATGTCTAAAGTGCTACCATCAGGTAAATATACTCTTCTAATATTCTACTTAGTAATTTGACTAATCCCATCCACTAGCTCCTTACTATGTACCATATGATTGGAAGCTCCAGAATCAATTATCCACCTTTTTAGGCATACATTGTTGCTTGCCAAAAATACTTGATTCATACCTGCCTTATCTGATGTAGAAGGGATTTCCTTATGAAATATCTTGAATATCTGCTCATATTGCTCCTGAGTAAACATTGTACCAGGTGAGTTGTAGGTAGGTTGAGAAGACTCTGCTAAGTCATGCGCTGGTGCATTATGCACTGCATTAGCTGTGTATTGTGGTGAGTATGATCTCTTCTTCTTGAACTTGTTGTCTGTTGGGTAACCATGGATATTATAGCATGTCTCCTTTGTGTGCCCTCTTAGCTTGCAATAATCACAAAACAAGTATGAATTCCTCCTTTTGTAGCCTCCCTTGTCATAGTGTCTAGATAGTCCATTAAGATTTCCCTTGGTTGAGCCTACACTATTTTGGTGTTAGCTTGGTTCAAACCTATCCTGTTACTGAATAAGGCTATCCCATTCGAGTCACCAGCAACCTTTCCTAAATTTCTTTGACTTTTCTCAGAGATCAACATTAAATAAGCCTTGTTAATATTTGGCACAGGGATCATCATTAGGATTTGACTTTTTGCCTGTGAATAAGTTTCATTCAAGCCTGTCAAAAATTACAACAATCATTGGTATTCATAGTGCTCTATGTACTTTCTCGAACCTGCACATTCTCACCCAGGGCAAGGCACCAAGGAATCATACTCTACCTATAAATCCTTCAACTTAGTGAAATAGCTTGACACAAATAAAGTTCCTTGCGTCATCTGTGCAATCTCCTTATGCATTTGAAAGATCCTAGATCCATTTTCTTTATAAAATCTCTCCTTCAAGTCACTCCAAACTGTACATGCATTTGAAGCGTAGGTTACACAACTAACCAAATTATTACTCATTGAATTCATTATCCAGGAAAGAACTATAACATTCACCTTTTCCCATAGATCGTGCATATGACTTCAAACTTGTTCTTTGCATGTCTGCCATCAACAAAGCCCATCTTACTTTTTCATACCAGTGCAATCTTCATAGATCTACTCCACAAAGTATAGTTCTATGGTCCTGTTAACTGAAAGGAAATCAATGAACTACCCAGTGTATCACAAGCCTGCAGAAATAGTGGATGATTTGTGTCAATTACTATGCTGACTCTGGTAGCTCTTCTCTTAGCTGTACCTTTTGCACTTTTTATTGCTATTGTTGTACGAGAAGCTTCAAATTTCAGACCTAACTCGAAGTTATGAATTTCAGACCTAAATCATGATCCTCCTTCAAAGCCCTAAATCTTTAGTTGGCTTCAATTGAATTTCTATACGCTACCTCTGCTCCCAATTCGAACCTACTCTGATACCATGAAGATAATATGAAGCTGTGAAAGAAAAGGAAAAACTAAGGAGGAAACGAAGCTCTCAGAATTGGAGAGTAAAAAGAGAGTCGAAATCTCTGTCTTATGAAAGAAGAAAATGTATTGAAAAATTGATTGAGAGAGAAGTACAGATATTTACATGTATATATACTACTCTTTAATTATATAATCAGTCAACTAACTAACTCTTAACCTCCGAACTGACTACTAACTGACATTTAACCAACTAACACTCCCAATTATTTACTTATCCTCATTACTATTCATGTGCATGTACTATTTATAGTATTTATTTCGTAAATTTTAACATAAAAGGTGAGATGAAGTTGCAGACAAGAAAGATATAACCCCTGTATTCCTAACCATGAGCGAGGTTATGATGGATAGAAGGTGATGAGATCCCTTTACACCTATATCATGACTTAAGATCTCTTCTCAATAAGTGAGCAACATAAAATGGTGCAACTACTAGGAGAGATGTACTAATGTGCCACAGAGATTGAGAAAAAAATATCGCAAGTAAAGTTATTAGTAGAAAAGTTTACTACAATAAAAGGAAGTTCCACAGAACAGTTAGGGGGAGGAAAGTTTTGGTGCATCAGGTACACAAGGAGAGTTTCCTCTTTTGAGTAGTAAATCTCTCAAGAACTTCGTGATGCCTAACTTTCCTGGCAACATCCTTCATGTCCATCTTCATAGAAAGAGAAGACTTCCTTGTTCCTCACTAAGGTCTGAACTTCAATAGCATCAGAGAACATATATTCAATAAGAATCCCATAGTTCGTTTCCAACATCATTTGGTAGACATTATTTCAAATCAGAATAGGGTATCTGTACTAAAAATAAGACTTCGATTCCCTGAGGTTTTGCCAATATAAATGCAATAAGTTATTCTAATTAAAATGGGGTAGAAGAAATTCATCACAACATTAAAAATGTATCTATTACTATATCTAATTTTGTCTACTTTGTAAAAAAAATAGTGATATAATTAGTACTCCTACATATGTAAATGTTAAAGTACGTAATTATCTCATTTCAAAAGTATGACATTCACATGTATATATGAACAATATATTTGGCATCAACTATTTTAAGTAAATTGATCATTTATATTATGCAATTTGAGGTTTGTATAAAGATTTTACATTGTGTCATGCCTCAGGAGGGGACCCAAGAAGTGGCCGGCACCCAGAGACTACTGTTAGTCTCAAAGTTAACCACTTGGCCTCATCACATTCATCCATCTACACATTCTTCAAATCAGTGAAAGACATAAGGAATAAATGGGAACATCTACTAATCTAGTCTCAAATAATAATATAATGAAAGGCTAGTAGAAAGAACTAGCTCACAAGTTCCAACATCAACATCTAACTCTAGTCCATGAAGCCTCTATCACTATTAGTGGTGCCAGTGACAGGCCCATGGCTACCTCAATCAAATTAAAAATACAAGCAAAACTAACTCTAAAGCATGATAAAAATAATGTAATGAATCTTCTAAAGTAGGGGAGGATCACCAATCTGCTGAATGCTCGAAGATCCTCAACGATTCGCTTGCTGATGACCTCTATCCTGCGTATCTACATCATAATATGATGCAGTCCAAAAGGGAACGTCAATACTTGGAATCTACTGGTATGTAAAATAGTTGAGTGAAATCGAAATAGGTAAAATAATAATAGATACAACAATCAACATCAAGGATAGTAAAATCACCATGTCAAATATCTATCTAAAGGAAGAATAAAGAGTATACAAGTGACCCATCAATCCATTAACTCATAAATTAAATCAGGCTCATCTCAGAAGGACTCATCTCAACTCATCTCATCTCATCTTACTCAAGGTAGGAACTTTCTGGGAATTTCTCTTATCCGACAACAATCACTTATGAGCCAGTGATCATATAACAAGCCGTTGTTGTTGTTGCCATAATTATCCTATACTTGCTAGGTAGGGGACGAATCGAATTTATTAGGGACCCCAGCTATCAAGTAAGTCCTTTATTATTTCAGGGACTGTATCCAGAGGGAACCATGATGAGATGTAATGGTTCTAATCCTCACCTACACTTGGCTACATAGTTTGATGAGTGTGAGTTGGTCTAACTCTTACTCTTTCGGTGCTCGATACTCCTCTTCTGACTCAATACTCATAAAATAATCCATCTAGTTAATACATCTCAATTGACTTATCTCAACTCAACCTTATAAAGGTTCTCATCATTCAATTAGTCTCATAGAGACTCTAATCATCTCATTAATCAACATCTCAATCAACATCTCAAGGATTTAAACAATCAGTAAGGAACAATCGAATAGACGAATCATTAGAGCCCATTTATGGAGACTCATGGGACTATCAATTTCTATTAACTCATCATCATTCTCACATCTTAATCACAATCACAATAACAATCGCATTCTCAATTAAGTCTCTAGACTTAATCCTATCTTCTTTCTTGCATGCTTTTAACAATTAACATAGAGGGTATATGCAATATCTCAAGAAAATATTCAATTCAATAAAATAAGTTTATGATGATCATCAACATACAAAAATACATGTAAATAATAAAATTTTCAAGAAAATATTTAAGAGACCATTCAAGAATTATGTAGACTCGTTAGACCTTCAACTCTTCTAAGACCATCTATAGGGCACATGGGAGAACAATCCCATATTTTTGTTTAGCCTTACATATCTGAGATAAATCTCTCCAAATCACCCATCAAGAATTCTCCAATCTCACGTTCTTCTTTTTTCTCTCTCAACCCTAATTTTCAAGTATTGTGAAGAAGGACTTAGAATGAGGTTTTTGACCATAGTTACTCATCAAGGACTTAGAAGAGGTGAAAAAAAGTCTAGAATGCCCCTCAAAAGATTTAAAATTTTAAACTTGGTGGAACAGGTCAGGATAACAAGTCCGTGATGCGGACATATCGTGCACCTGCGAATTTTCAAAAATTCAATCCTATTGAAAAACTGAGAAAACATATAAGTGTGGGTTTGCTATGGGTTCATATCGCAGAGCTGTCACATATCCTCACTGTTTTGGGTCCCCCTAGCAGTCCTGTTACGTACCCTTACTATTTTTGATAAATTTTATGAAAATTATTTTTAGACTCGGTTGCTCTTAAATTAGGTTGAGATCAGTTTTTGACTCAATTTTCTACTTTAAAATCCTGGCTCAAAATTTTCATCCGAGCTTGGAAAAATGTGTTACGCACGCGTCTTTATTCTAGGGGTATTTTGATAATTTTATTGGATATTACATCATCTCCCCCTTGGGATTATTCCTTCTCGAATGATAAGTAAGGATGGATATCAAGGCACGAATATACTCGAAACTTCTTTCAAAATTCAATCTATCAATCTATCTTTAAACTCCTCATTTTATTAACCACCAATATTCGGACTCAAGAATAGACAATCAACAAGAAAAGACAATCAATTTGGTCAAGGGTAAGGATTTTACCTTCAATACTCTTATCCAATGCCACAAATAGATGTGGATATTTTGCTTTCATCTCTTTCTCAGTTTCCCATGTGGCCTTCTTAATGAATTGATTCCTCCACAGGACTTTCCCAATCCTCTTCACAATTTGATAGGGTCCAATATAGCATGAACTCAATTTACACTTCCTCCCAAATCTCATGACACCTTTCATAGGTGACACTTTTAAATATACCCAATCATTCACCTTGAACTCCAAATCTTCCCTCCTCATGTCGATGTAGGATTTCTGGTGATTTTGTGCAGTCATCACTCACTCTTTAATGATCTTAACCTTCTCCATTAATTGATGGAAAAGGTCAAGGCCAATCAACTCTGCTTCTCCAACCTCAAGCCACCTAATTAACGATCTACACTTCCTCGCATATAAAGCTTCATAGGGAGCCATTGAATACTTGCATGATAATTATTGTTATATGCAAACTCAATCAACAATAGGTTCTCATACCAATTTCCCTTGAAATCAAGGATGTATGCTCTCAATATATCTTTTAATGTCTGAATTGTACGCTTTGCCTGACCATTGATCTGTGGATGGAAAATTGTACTCAATCTCACCTTCGTAACCAATCCTTCCTGAAATGATCTCCAAAATTGGAAGGTGAATTGAGCTCTTCTATCCGAGATGATGGATAAAGGAACCCCATGCAATCTCACAATCTCTTAGATGTATATCTTGGTGTACTCCTCCGTAGTATTAGTTGTCTTAACTGCTAAGAAATGAGCCAATTTAGTCATCCTATCCACAATCACCCATATTGAATCATATTGCTTTCAATACCTCGGTAGACCAGTAATGAAGTCCATATTAATCATTTCCCACTTTCATTAGTAATCTCAAAGTTTTGAGCTAATACACATAGCCTTTGGTGCTCAACTTTCACTTGCTGATAGTTCGGGCACTTGGAAACGAATTCGGCATATTACTTCACTCTACTCCACCAATAAACTTCTCTTAAGTCGTGGTACATTTTGGCAGAGCCAAGATGAATGGAATACCTAGTGTTATGAACTTTATCCATGATTCTATCTCGTATACCATCAACATATAGGATGCATAATATACTTTTGTACCTCAACACCCGATCTCCCCCTTTGGAGAAGACCATCACTTTCTATTTGTGTACGACCTCTTTTAATTGGAGTAGGATAAGATCTTTGTCTTGCTTTTCCTTTACCTCTACCACCAAACATAAAGCAGACCCATTCTGAACATTAATTCCTCCCTCATCATTCTCTTAAGTTGGACTCCTAATCGAGCTAACTGATGCATTTCTTTAGCTAGCTCATTCTTTCCTTCCTCCACATGGGTTGTGCTACTCATGGACAACCTGCTAAGAGCATCAACAACAATGTTAGCTTTACCTGGATGATAGAGAATGCTCATATCATAATCTTTGAGAAACTTTAACCATCTTCTTTGTCGCAAGTTGTGCTCTTTCTGACTGAAGACATATTGCAAGATTTTGTGGCCAGTGAACACATCCACATGCACTCCATACAAGTAGTGACACCGGGTTTTGAGTGCGAACACCACCTTCGTCAACTCAAGCTTATAGGTTGGGTAGTTCCTCTCACAAATCTTAAGTTATCTGGAAGAATAAGCTATCACCTTTCCTCTCTGCATCAACAGACATCCCAATCCAACTCACAAAGCATCGCAATAGATCACAAAATCTTTTGTTCCATCGAGCAAGGTTAGGACTAATACAATAGTCAGTCTAGTCTTTAACTCTTGAAAACTTTTCTCACACTCGTCAGATCATTAAAACTTGACCTTTTTCTGAGTCAACATTGTCAATAGTGCGGATAAGAAAGAAAATCCCTCAACAAATCGGTGGTACTAGCCTGCCAACCCCAAGAAACTCCTTATGTCAATTGAAGAGATTGGTCTGGGCTAATTCTTAACCGGTTTAATCTTTTGAACATCCATTCGAATACCATCACTAGAGATATGGCCTAGGAAAGCCATAGATTTAAGCCAGAATTCACATTTTAAAAACTTTGCATACAACTCATGGTCCTTAAGGGTTTGAAGGACGATTCTAAGATATTTTGCATGCTCCTTTTCATCTCTTGAATACACCAAAATATCATCAATAAACACAATCACAAACATATCTAGATACTGTCTAAACACTCTATTCATCAAATCTATAAAAGAGGCTGCAGGTGCATTCGTCAGTCCAAAGGACATGACAAGAACTCAAAATGGCCATATCTAGTCCTAAATGTTATCTTTGGAATGTCATATTCCCTCACTTTTAATTGATGGTAACCAGATGGAGGTCTATCTTTGAGAAACAAGAGACACCCTGAAGTTGGTCAAATAAGTCATCTATCCTTAGGAGAGGATACCTATTTAATGGTGACCTTATTCTATTACCTATAGTCAATACATATTCTGAGCGACCCATCAATCTTTCGCACAAATAGGACAGGGGCATCCCATGGAGATACACTCAGCCTTATGAAGCTCTTCTCTAACAAATCTTTCAACTGTACTTTCAATTTTGTCAGTTCAGCGGGGAACATCCTATAAGGTGGAATTGAGATAGGTTGGGTATCAGGAAGAACATCTATCCCGAAACCAATCTCCCTATCAGGAGGGACTCCAGGCAGATCCTGAAAAAACACTTCAAAAAACTCATTCATGATCGAAACTGACTCAAGAGTAGAGGTCTCAACATCATTAGATTTAATCCTCATAAGATGGTAAATACACTCCTTAGCAATCATCTTTCTGGATCTAAGGTATGAGATAAACTTTCCTTTAGGTGCTACAGAATCACCTTTTTATTCTAGAATCGTTTCATTTGGAAATTGGAACTTAACGATTTAGGCTCTATAATCAATGGAGGCATAATAGGCATGGAGCCAATCAATGTTGAGGATCAAATCAAAATCAATCATATCTAACTCAATTAGATTAATGATAGTATCCATATGATGGATGGACACTACGCAAGCTCTATAGACTCTCTCAGCTCAAATAGACTCACCCATGAGAGTAGAAACAACAAAAGGTTCAAGAAGACTCTCAGAGGTTCTATCAAATCTACTAGCCACATAAGGAGTCACAAAAGATAATGTGGCATCAGGATCTATCAACACATACAAATTAATAGAAAAGACTCGAATCATACCCGTCACAATGTCTGGGGAGTTCTTTTGATGATATCGACTACCCGTGGCATACAGATGATTTACAGCTCTACTTGCACCTGAAGTGGTACCTTTCTGATTACTTTTAGCTGGAGTAGCCGGTGTAGAAGATTGATCCTAGTTAGCCCACCTTGGGCACTCTCTCTGATAGTGGCCTACTTGGCCATACTCGTAACATACATCACTCCTTTCACGATATCTACCCATGTGTAACTTGCCACATGTATTACAGGGTGGTTTACCTCATGAGCCTTGAGCCATACTAGCTTGTGACTGAGACCCACAGGCTCCAATATTCTGAGACTTATGATCATTTCTGAGTCTAGGTGTAGGTGCACTAGCCGATGATGGTATTGGAAATCGATTTCCATCGCCTTTCTTCCTAACCTCATGAATGTATGTTTTAGCCTTCTTGCTTCTAAACTCCTCTCTATCATGTTGCCTATACTTATTAGCTTGTTGCACAAAGGTTATCAATCTTCCAATGTCCATGTCACTCACGAACAATGCTCCTCTCCCATCCCTCTTTTGTCCTCTATTCAACCCGTCAACATACATCCCCATCCTTCCCCTCATATCAACAACCATGTCTGGAGCATAGCAAGATAGTTGGGTAAACTTTAGCCCATACTCTTACACAGTCATAGAGCTTTGTTTCACGTTTAAAAACTCTGTTAGCTTCGCCTCCCATCCCTCCCTTGGGAAGCAATGCCCTAAGAAATCTTTCTCAAACATAGCCCAAGTCATCATAGGGGCATTCTCCTCTCTACCTTTCTTCCACTAGTTATACCATAGTCTAGCCACCCCATTTTGTTAATAAAAATCTACTTCTACTTGTCAGCATTAGCCACATACATCACTTGGAACACTTTCTAAAGCTCCTCCACATAGTTCTTAGGATCCTCAGTGGATGCTGACTGTGTGAACTTATGTGGATTCCTCTTAAAAATTCCTGGACTCTGGAAGTGTCATAGGGCATCCTATCAGTCCACTCCTGGTCTTGTAGCAGGTGCTGTGACAGCGTGGGCTAGAGTTTAGATAGCCTGGCGAAGGTCAGCATTGGAGACCTCATCTTATGGGGGTTGCACACCTAGGACAACTTGATCCACAAGCATCTCATGTCCTTGAGGCTCAGGTGGATTGACATTTTGTCTGGCAGGATGCCCTCTACCTCTGATGGCTCTTTTAGAAGGCATGATCACAATTCTATAACGTGCAAAGCACAAATTAGAATAGAACTTTCATAGAGTATAATTCTATCGCACGACTTAGATCATGAATGAAGGGAAATAATTCCTAATGTCCTATAGCCTCCTGTTTACCAAGTGTGGTCGACAACACACCTATAAATAAGACTCAACTAGACACGGCTTCATAGACTTCCTAGGACACTTGAACTCTACTCTGATACCAAGTTTGTCATGCCCTGGGAGGGGAACCAAGACGTGACCGGCACCCAGAGACTATTACTAGTCCTCAAGCGATTCATCCATCCATACATTTTACAAATCAGTGGAAGACCTAAGGAATAAATAGGAACATATACTCATCTAGTCTCAAATAATAATATAATAAAAGGCTAGTAGAAAGAAACTAGCTCATAAGTTTCAATATCAATATCTGACTCTAGTCTAGAAGGCTTTATCACTATTAGGTGGTGCCAATGACAGATCCATGGCTACCTCAATCAAAATAAATAGATAAGCAAAACTAACTCTAAACCATGATAAAAATAGTGTAATAAATACTCCAAATTGGGGGAGGCTCACTAATCTGTTGAACGTTCGAAGATCCTCAATGATTCGCTTGTTGATGACCTTTATCCTGGGTATCTACAACATAATATGATACAGTCCAAAAGGGGACGTTAGTCCTTGGAATATACTAGTATGTAAAATGGTTGCATGAAATCAAAACAGGTAGAATAATAATAAATACAACAATCAACATCAAGGGTAGTAAAATCAACATGTCAAATGTCTATCTAAAGCAAAAATAAAGAATAGACAAGTGACCCATCAACCCATCAACTCATCAATCAAATCAGGCTCATCTTAGAAGGACTCATCTCAACTCAGAGTACTCAAGGTAGGAACTTTCTGAGAGTTTTTCTTATCCAATAACAATCACTTATAAGCCAGTGGTCATACAACAAGCCACCATTGTTGCCATAGCCGTCTCATACTTGCCAAGTAGGGGATGAATCTAATCCACTAGGGACCTTAACTATCAGTCAAGTTCTCTATTATTTCAGGGACTGTATCCAGAGGGAACCACAATGAGATGTAATGGTTTTAATCCTCACCTATGCTTGGATACGTAGTTTGATGAGTGGGAGTTGGTCTAACTTTTACTCTTTCGGTGCTCAATACTCCTCTTATGACTCAATGCTCATAAAATAATCCATCTATTCAATACATCTCAATTGACTCATCTCAACTTAGCCTTATAAAAGACCCCATCATTCAATCAGTCTCATAAAGACTCTAATCATCTCATCAATCAACAACTCGAGGATTTGAATAATCATTAAGGAACAATCAAATAGATGGATCACTAGAGTTCATTTATGGAGACTCATTTGACTATCAAGTTCTATAAACTCATTATCATTCTTACATCTTAATCTCAATCACAATCACAATCACATTCTCAATCAAGGCTCTAGACTCAATCCCTATCTTCTTTCATGCATGCTTTTAACAATTAACATAGAGGGTTTATGCAATATCTTAGGAAAATATTCAATCAAGAAAACAAATTTATGATGATCATCAACATATGAAAATACATGTAAATAATAAAATTTTCAAGAAAATATTCAAGAGACCATTCAAGAATCATGTATGTAGACTCATTAGACTTTCAACTCTTCTAAAATCATCTATGGGGCACATGGGAGAATAATCCCATGTTTTCGTTTAGCCTTACATATCTAGGATAAAGCTCTCCTAATCACCCGTCAAGAATTCTCTAATATCACGTTCTTCTTTCTTCTCTCTCAAGTCCTAACTTTCAAGTATTGTGAAGAAAGACTTAGAATAGGATTTTTGACCCTATTTACTCATCAAAATGACCTAGATGGGTCATGAGTTAAGTTTAGAAGAGGTGAAAAAAAGTGTAGAATGTCCCTCTAAAGATTTAAAATTTTAAACTTGAGGAACAGGTCGTGATACACAGGTCTGCGACGCGACCTGTCGCGCACCTGTGAATTTCAAAAATTAAATCCCGTCGAAAAATTGAGAAAATACATAAGTGTGGGTTCGCGATGGATCCGCATCACGGAGCTGTTGCTTAGTTCACTATTTTGGGTCTGCGTCGTGGCCCTGTCGTTACCCTTACTATTTCTGGTAAATTTTGCAAAAAATATTTTTCAACTCGATTGCTCTTAAATCGAGTTGAGACCATTTTCTGACTTGATTTTCCACGCTGATTGCAAATTCGGGATCAAATTTTTCTTCCGAGCTTGGAAAAATGTGTTACGCGTGCGTCTCCATTCTATAGTGCTACTCCCTCTATTCATTTTTTAATTTTCACAATGTCTATTTTTAGAGCCTATTTGGATCGACTTTTGAGCTATGACTTATTTATCTATTTATATCGATATTAAAAGTGTGAAGATCCTTAATAATGATGTTTAAATTTTTTACCTCTCATTAAAAGACTCATTTTTAGACAATATGGTCTTTTCATTTTTTTCCTTCAATTAATATATCACCATTTTAATAATATTAAATATTGACTATACTTATTAAAAATTCTTTATAATTTAATTCTTAGCACGAAGAATCTTTTTTCAACTAAAATAGGTTTGATCCAAATTATTTATTAAAAACTTTTAAAATAAGAGGACAAAAACGTTTTTAAAAAATATCCAAACAAAAAATAGGGCAAAAGAGGTCAAAAAAAAGAAGAAGAAGAAGAAGCAAAAGGTCAAAAAATGCCCAACAAAAAGTTTAAAAAAAATAGTTTTATACATAATTAACCAAAAAAAAAAAGAGCCCTAATATTTGTAATTTAAAAATAGTAAGAAAAAAGTCAAAAAAAAGGTCCAACAAAAGGGTAAAAAAAAATCTCCAAAAAAAAAATAGATTATGCATTGTTAACAAAAAGGAAGAAAAAAAAAACTCTAAAATAAACTTTCATGATAATTTTTATTTCCACAAATTTAGTCATCATCATTTAAAAGAAAACAAATCTTCCTTATTTAAATTTTTCATACTTCTTCAGTCTATCTTTACTTGTCCATCATACTATTTTGAGATATCCAATAGTTTATAAAATCGAGATATTATTTTTTACACTTAGTCCCTAATTTATCCTTATCATTAGTTATAGTTATTTCTTATTATTTTTTTTAAAAAATAATAATGTATTTATTAAATTCAAATGGTGATTCCATAAAATTAACCCTATCATTTACTACTTTTTAATTCTCGTGTCAAATTAATATTGGACAAATCACGCCAACTTCTATGATAATTTAAAACAAAATTTAATGACATTTCCTAAATTTTTGGTGTTTGATGCATGTGCCAATGCAACAATTACTTGTTTAAGGCAAATTTGGTTACTTTTAAATAAATTTTAATGCAATTAATATATCTTCTAAATTTGTGATAAATGATCATAATTAAGAAATCATAATATTTAATTATTCTGAATTAATTAAAATTTTACCTTATATAAAAAAATAAACTTCTATTTAAGTAATATTTTGGATCAAGCTCTACAAAAGGTACATTTCTTCTAGTTCTTATTTTGATTTTGCCTCTACTCATCTTCTTGCATTCATATTATCCCCATTTGTTCATCCTTCTTTATTTCTTTTAATTAATAGCTTTAAAGATTGTATATATATGAGATATACATAATAAATAATTGATAATAGGTTCTCCCTTTTGATAATTTTTCATGTTCTTTGTAGTTGAAATTTTTTCAAATATTATTATTTTAGCTTTATTCTCATGATTCAGTTAATATTGTATTTACAACGAATTATTTTTTAATAGATTAAACACATGAAGATACTTAGAAATATTTTTTGAACTTTTTGCCTTTATTATAAAACTCTACAATAGACAAAATTGATATTTACTATTTTACCTAAATATTAATTTATTAATTTATAATTTATCAAGTGTCCTACTCAAAAAGAATTTTGATTGTTAAAGCTTTTTTATTTTATTAACGATTAATTCATATTTGAGGAACTAATAAATTAACTTTTTGCATAATCAGACTTTTGAATAGACTTATGGACTTTAAATACTAATCAAGTTCTTATTAACTTCTATAAAAAAAAAGTTCTTATTAACCAACCAAAATTTTAAGTCAAGTTCTAAGTTTCATAAAGCATTAACTATTGAGATACACCTGTGTAATAAATCATTAGGTCGTTTTGAGTACTAGAGATTTTTATTCCATAAAATATTTATCTCGTAAATTTTAAGGAGACTTTTTGGAGTAGCAAATAACTTTTATTATGTAGTTAGCGAATAATTTTACATAATTAGTTTAGTTCGTGAATTAAAATAATAATTTGGTTGATATCCTACACTATTTATTTCATTTTTTTCTAAAAAGTAGGTTAATAGGATTTATTACTTTTAATATATATTTTTTTTTAAAAAAAAAGAGAGAAAACAAGTAGTAGAAGGGGTTAAGAAAATGTTGAATGGAGAGCTAAAATAAGGAGCGTCGCACACGAAGTCAGCTAAGGAGTATTCAGGTAAATCATTTTCTTTTCTTTTTAACTTCTTGGTATATGTGTAAATGTTGGCTTA
>JAOTQJ010204046.1:0-19633 GCA_025642045.1 Solanum sejunctum
TGGGCTCATACATAACAAAACTTTTCAAAATAATCCGTGTACATGGAATGTATATGCTATGAACAATGAGGAAATGATATGGGTAATTAAGATTCCATTTAAAATCGACATTTATATTATGAAGTTGAAGTGAAAACATAATTAATTCCATATTTAAATCCATAGTTCAATCGCTCATGCATAAATGATTTCAAAAGGGGAACATGAATACTTATAACTCCAAAAACCCAAGGTAAATCCTCATAAACGGTTTAAATCATATTAAAAATATCAAATAAATACTAGCCATGCATCAATAGAATCTTGAGAATCATGATATTCAAATGCCAAATTAAAATAAGTAAAATCCTTGTAGGTTTTCTTGAAAAAACTTTTTGGGTCTCCTCGATTGGAAGGGATCAAGGATCAATCCACATACACATGAATCCTACTAGCACCATGAAATAACACAAGAAATAGCAACCCCCGAACCTATGAAATCATGCTACTCACAACCTTTGGCAATAGCCCACTAAACCCAAGAGGTTCCCAATATCCACTAAAGTCAAAGGTCCAGGCTAATCTCTAATCACCTTTGCCTTTCTAAGGTCCACTTTAATACCATCACTCAGTACGACACAACCTAGGAGGCAACCTCTTACCACCAAAATTCTCATCTCACCTACTAGCACCCAACCTTCTTCCTTAAACTTGTAGTACCACTCTCAAATGATTCATATGCACTACCTCATTAGGGAACGAACCACATTGTCATCACCAAAAGCACCATAAACCTATTAGAGTAGGGAGTAAAGATCTTACTCGCGAGACTTTTAGGCATAACTAGCGTACTAGTCAAACCAAAATACACTACCCTATATTTAAAATATTAGAAAAGGGTATTCAAGGCCTCATCTACCAACAACAACAATTCTATAATTAAAACAACTTAGGTTCAATGCCTCCAATTCTGACAAGATGATAAATGCAACCCCTTAGAGACTAATTGTACCTTAAGACATGAAATGGATCTACCTTCCTTGCAATTTCTTAACAACCTCCCCCTCAAAAATGGACTCATTAGGTATTCGGGATCTAAATCTATTAGTCCTACCATCCATGAAGACACACATGCATGCAACCATTCCATCCCTAGTATGACATCAAAATCCACCATGCCAACTCCAACAAGCCACAAAGTAAGACCTAATGCAATACAAACCTCAATCAACACCAATGAACTTTCTAGCAACAATATACCCAACCAAGAGATATGTACCAAAGACTTTCACATAACAACTCAGGGCATAGAAGAAGCCCCATTATCAACTCGAAGAAGAGAGAAGAATTAGTGAAACTCCAATCCATCAAAATCAAAACATTCTACTTACCTTCCTTCACCTTCCTCTTTAAGCTGCATGATTAACTAAAAAAGCAAAGAACATTCATTAGAGGGAAAGGCGCTATCTCACTTCTAAAGCACGACATAGACCATGAAGAAGGGAAACATTTTCTAAAACATCTCATAGCCTCCTACTCATAGTTGTAATACACAACACAACCATGAATAAGACTCTAGCAGACGTGGTATGTTAGAATCCGAATACTATCTTTCTTATGACCTAATCCTAGGTCCTAGACATGACCGGAAAATAGGGAACCCAAAAGAACCACAAACAGGCCTCATAGCATTACATTATACATCCTTAGTCGTGGAACAATTAAATGACATTTAAAGGATGAAAATAAAGGAAAAGAGGACTAAGAGAGAACTTGTCGTAACATAGAGTCATGAGATAATAGAATCAATTTATGGTATAAATACATAGCTTTGTCCAATAATACCGCCACTACATAGATAATGGTTTGGGCCAAGATATACAATCGAGCTCACCTTTATAGTCATGAATAAATGATAAAGTAAAGAGAATATTTATCATAGTGAGAAAATAGTCCTTCTCCACAGAATGGAAGACTCACCAAAGGCTAACTTGAACAATCCATCTAGCTACAAGAAGAATCAATAGGAGCTCCGATCCCTGAGTGGTGATATCATATAGGCAAGAGTATGCATTAGTACATTTGAATATAATAAGTATGTGGGATGCAATTCAACAATAGATAGGCATCATAATCCAAAATGCATAACGATAGGCAATAGAAATAATAAAGCAATATGACATGTATGACCAATGCATAAGTAAAACATGCTTAAGTAAATCATGCTCATATATGATATCATATGAAAAGAATAGACCAAGTTAGCTTTCCAACCTTGGTTGGTTAATGATGGTCACACCCCTATCATCCTAGGTGGTGAAGTATAAAACACTCAAATGGTTAATGAGTACAAACCCCCAACTCGGTTGATGACGATGACACACCAATCATCCTAGGTGGTGAAGTAGTAACCCCTCACATGGTTGATGAGTACAAATCTCCAACTCGATTGATGATAGTCACACCCCAATAATCCTTGGTGGTGAAGTACTATTCCCTCACATGGTTGATGAGTACAAACCCTCGCCTAGGTTGAGTATGGTCTAACACAACACTATATGTATGTAGAATTTATAATGTACAAAAGCTTATTTCATCATTATATCATCATTCATATGATATCTCATGCTTTCGATCTTTTTTCCTCAAAAAACTATAATTAGATATTTTATCAAACATTTGGTGGGTGTACAATGGGGGTATAATACCATGCAATTTAGAGATGAAATCATATAGGAAAATAAATGGTAAAACCTTTAATCAACACCTTGCAACACCCCCAAGACATTCACATCAAAATCCCTCATCAATATTAACAATAGATCCATGATTTGAGGCTCAAAATATGCTAAAACAACCATACATGCATGAACAAAATTTATTGTGCAATAAATTTCTCAATATACAAGACCCACATGTAAAATCAACTTTAAATCATGCAATATTAATTAAAAGAGGGTTTAGGCACCATGGGTAGAAGGAGCCAATGGTTCTACACCACATACTTAGCTTTGGAGAGGTTCTTGAACAAGACTTTAATGGAGACTTGAAGCTTGAGTAAAATCCTTGAAGAAATCCTTAAGATTGGTCGTGAGTTTGGGACTTGAATTTAGGGTGAAATATGAGTCCAAATGTTTGAGTGAGTTTTGGGCAATGTTTGGGATGATATAAGGGTGAAATAAGACTAAATATATGTATTTTCAGGTGTGGAAATCCTTAGGCCCAAGACTTAAAAGTCTTGGACCGAAGTCAGGAGAAAATCAGACAAAATGGACTACTCACTGGAAATTGCATTTTCTGCATGGGCGAGTTTTACGATAATGGGAATAAATCCTTCATCCAAACTTGGAATGAGGTTAAACAAAGTTTATTAGAAATCTAATTCAAAGGGCTTTTATTTGGTAGGTCTTGGGTCACCCAATTCGTTTTGTGCTAAGAGGTATGCCACTTCAAATTGGACTCTCCTAAATAGCGTATTTTATAATTTTGGATTGTGATACGGTTGCTCTAAAATTCGTATTAGACCCATTTTGCACTCAATTTGACCCCCTAAACAAGAATATGAACTCCAATTTTTAAAATAACAAATGAATTTTTATATATAATTTTAAAAAGATTCTGAGCACTTCCGAGGCAACTTTTCGAGCACTTTATTTTTGGATCATTTCATTTATGGCCAAGTATGGCACCACAGCTTAACCCAAACTATGGTGGGTCTCACTAGCCATGTGTCTAGTTATGGGGTCTTCTAAGGGTAGCATAGGTAGTTTTCTTGGCTAAGGTTGGCACCAGTATCCACCTCACAAACCATGGTAAGGCTCACAGGCCATATGCCCAACTGTGGAGCTCACTTTGGTACTCAAAAATGATAGAGATGGTATCATATCACTAGGTTTGTAAATGATCCCCGGAGTCCAATATACAACGTCAAGTGGATTCCTATTCATGGGTGTGAAATGCACCATGCCTTTGAGTAGGAGGCCATGATGATGTTCTAGGAATTTTCTCACTTATTCACATCTTATGTCACGCTATGGATAGTCTATTTAGTTCTTGACCTTGATGGTATCCTTACTCTATTTTAGAAAATGCCTCATGGTAGACCTGCTAGAATAGCCCAGCTATGAGGGTCAAGTACCTCAAGGGCCTGGAATGGTCTTATCTCAAATGGTAAATTTCGTACGGCTTTTTCTATGCTTGCCCAAGTGGTGACTACTCAAACTAGGCAAGCCAATCTTTCTTGGGATCCCACTCTAACTTTTAGAGTAAGGGATTTCACCCGGATGAATCCTCTAGAGTTCTTTCGATTTAAGGTTGATAAGGATGCTTAGGAGTTCATTGATAAGCTCACTAAAGTGTTAAATGTTATGGGTGTCACTTCTGATAAGTGAGCTAAATTCGCTGCCTACAAGTTGAAAGATATGGCCCAAGTGTGGTATACTCAGTAGTCTATGGAGAGAGTTTGTGGTGATGGTGTCAATTTAGAGAAATTTAAGCTTGTCTTCCTAGATCGTTTCTTCCCACTTGAGCTTAGGGAAGCTAAGATAACTAAGTTTTTCAACCTTAAGCAGGGTAATATGAGTGTGAGGGACTATGCCACCAAGTTTACCAAGCATTCCAAGTATGCTCCAACACTTGTGGCTGACTCTCGTACAAGGATGGACAAGTTCATTTCTGGTATCTTTGATTTGCGGGTGAAAGAGTGTCGTGCACCGATGCTTATTTAGGACATGGATATATATAGACTCATGGTGTATGCTGAACATATTGAAGGGAAGAAACTCAAAGAGAGGAGGGTGCATGATCCTAAGAGGGCTCATTTTGATGTTGGAATCTTCGACTCTCGAGGTGGTGGTTTTGGTCGCTTTCAGCCATGCCAAGGTTCTAATGGTAGGGTTGCTAATGCTAGAGTGCCTTCTAATGCTAGCACACTAGTTGGTGATGGAACATTGCCTCCATTGATGTGAAAAATGTAGAAGGAATCACCTTAGCAGGTACTTGTGGGATTTGGGTGCTTGCTTTGATTGTGGGGAAATGGGGCACAAACATGGTGATTGTCCAAAGGCACCAAGAAGTGGCAAGTAAATCAAGGTACTTAAGGCCAACCTAAAGCTCCTCAAGGTGCTTCTCTAAGTAACAAGAGGTTTTAAGCCCTCCATGTCTGTCAGGAAATTGAGTAGACTCCAGATGTTGTGACTAGTACGTTAAAAGTGTTTGATTTTGATGTTTATGCTTTGCTTGATTCAGGTGAAAACTTGTCTTTTGTGACTCTTCTATTGGCTATTAAGTTTTGTTTGAGTCTTGACATCTTGAGAGACCTTTTTTTTAGTTTATACTCTCGTGGGTGAATACGTTATTGCACGTAGGGTCTATCATAATTGCCCTATTTCTGTGTTGCATAAGGTTTTCCCGTGTGATATTGTGGAACATGAAATGTATGGGTTTGATGTGATTCTTGGGATGAATTGCATGCATTATACACCAATATAGACTGTAGGACCCAGAAGGTCAAGTTCCAACATCATAGGGAGCCCGTTCTTGAATGGAAGGATAATGACTCCACTATAAAGGGTCGGTTTATTTCCTACCATAAGGCTTGGAAAATGATCTACAATGGGTGTATATATCATATTGTATGGGTCAACCATGTGAAATCCGAGTTACCTTCTCTTGAGTCAGTTTCAATGGTGAATGAGTTTCCAAACATGTTTCCTGAAGACTTGCTCGGTATTCCTCTCGAAAGGGAAGTAGACTTTGACATAGATCTTCTTCTAGATACTCAACCTATCTATATTCGTCCATATCGTATGGAACCAATTGAGTTGAAACAGTTGAAGAATCAGTTGAAGGATTTGTTGGAGAAGGGTTTTATCCGGCAAAGTATATCTCTAAGGGGTGCTCTGGTGCTATTTGTTAGGAAGAAAGATGGGAATAAGGTAACCATTACAGTAAGTTTCCATTGCCTAGGAGCAATGACTTGTTTGAATAACTTCAAGGGGCTACTCACTTTTTGAATATCGATATCCATTTCGGGTATCATTAGTTGAAGGTTAGAGAGTGTGGTATTCCCAAGATGGCTTTTCGGACAAGGTATGGATAGTTCATATTTGTGGTGATGTCATTTGGCCTAAACAATGGTCTGACTATGTTTATGGATCTCATGAATTAGGTGTTCAAGCCATTCCTTGATAACTTTATGGTTGTATTCATTGATGATATCCTCATTTATTCCTGGAGTGAGCGGGAGCATATGGATCATTTGAGGTTGGTTTTGCAAACCTTGAAAGAGAAGACGTTGTATGCCAAATTTAGCAAATATGAGTTTTGGTTGGGTGAAGTTGCTTTTCTGGGTCATGTGGTGTCCGGTGATGTTATAAAGGTGGATCCGAAGAAGACTGAGGTGGTGAAGGACTGGCCTAGACCGTTGACTCCTTCAGACATTTGAAGCTTTCTTTGGTTAGTAGGTTATTATAGAAGGTTCATTGAGAGATTCTCATCTATTGCATCTCCATTAACTAACTTTACTCAAAAGAAGGCTAAGTTTGTGTGCTCGGATGAGTGTGAAAAGAGTTATGAAACATGGAAGGATTAACTTACTTCAGCTCTGATGTTGACTTTATCGAATGGGTTGGATGGGTTTTTAGTATATTATGATGATTCTAGGATTATGTTAGGTTATGAACTTATGCAACATGGTAAGATGATAGCCTATGCATCAAGACAATTGAAGGTGTCTGAGTGTAATTACCCAACTCATGACCTTGAGATAGCGGCGGTGGTGTTTGCTTTGAAAATTTGGAGACACTATTTGTACGGGGTGCATGTTGATGTTTTCACTGATCACAATAGCTTGCAAAATGTGTTCACTCAAAGGGACCTTAACTTGAGACGAAGGAGATGATTACAACTCCTACAGGATTATGACATGAATGTTCTATATCAACCCGGCAAGGAAAATATGGTAGCCGATGCTCTTAATAGGATTTCTATGGGAAGCGTGCTCATGTGGAGGAGGATAAAAAGGAGTTGGCAAGGGAGGTTCACCATTTGTATAGATTGGGGGTTAGGTTGGCTGATTCCAATGATGGTGGTATAGATATTCAAAATGGGGTCGAATCCTCGATGGTGGTTGATATGAAGGCTAAGCAAGATCTAAATCCATCCTTGGTTCAATTGAATACATTGGTTACCGAAAACAATATTGAGGTTTTATCCTAATGGGGAGATGGTATACTCCGGTATCAAGATCGGTTATATGTTTCGGATGTAGATCATGAGTGAAGCCCATATTTTTTGGATGTGGACGATCTTAGAAAGGTGATCATGAGTGAAGCCCATAACTCTCATTATTCTATCCCTTGGGATCTACTAAGATGTATCAAAATTTGAAAGAGGTGTATTGGTGGCATGGAATGAAGAATGACATTACCAAGTTTGTATCCGAATGCCCCGATTGTCAACAAGTGAAAGTGGAGCACCAAAGGCCTAGTAGGTTAGCTAATTTAAGACATTTAGATTGTAAATTGGAAGTGGGAAGACATTAATATGGATTTTGTGGTTAGGTTGCCTTGGACTCGGAAGTAATTTGGTTCCATTTGGGTTATTATGGATTGGATGAACAAGTCGGCATATTTTCTACCGATTAAGACTACTTTTGGTGCCAAAGATTATGCAAATTGTACATCCAAGAGTTGGAAAGATTGCTTGAATGCCTAGGTCCATCATATTGGAGTGGGGTACCCAATTTACTTCTCATTTTTGGAGGTCATTTCAAAAGGGACTTGGCACTAAGGTTAAATTGAGCACTCTTTTCATCCTCAACCCGATGGGCAGGCTGAGAGGACAATTCAAACCTTTGAAAATATGTTTAGGGCTTATGTGTTGGAGTTCAAAGGTAATTGGGATGACCATCTTCCACTCATTGAGTTTGCTTATAATAATAGCTTCCATACTAGCATTGGCACGACACCATTTGAGGAGTTGTATGGTAGATGGTATAGGTCTCTGGTAGGGTAGTTTGAGTTGGGAGAAGAGACTTTGATTGGACCAAACTTGGTGATGGATACCATGGAGAAATTTAAATCAATTAGGGAGAGCTTGAAGATGGTCCAAAGTCACCAAAAGTCTTATTCGGATGTTCGAAAGAGGGACCCATAATTCCAAGTTGGGGATTGATTATTCGTGAGAGTCTTACCTATGAAGGGAGTGATGCATTCTAGAAAAAAGGGCAAGCTAATCCCCTGATATGTAGGCCCTTATGATGTTATTAAGTGGATTGGGATATGGCATATAGGGTGGAGTTACCACCGAATTTGAATTCTATTTACCCGATCTTACATGTGTCTATGTTGAAGAAGATAGTTGGCGATCCTAGCACCATTGTGCCTTTGGAAGGTGTTGAGGTAGAGTAGAACTTATTCTATGAGGAGGTTCGAGTGGAGATTTTGGAAAGACGAGTAAAACGACTTTGTAACAAAATGTAGCTTCAGTTAAGGTGCTTTGGAGGAATCAATATGTAGAGAGTGCTACATGGGAGGTAGAGTTGGACTTGATGAAGCAATATGCTTGCCATTCCAATCTACTCAAGCTTAAGGTACTAGGTTCTTTTGTTCCTAATTTGTCCCAATCCTTTCATTCTTGAGTCTCATGGCATGACATGCTTACATGCGCATTGCGATGATTTTTGTGATGTTTTGAATGATTTTATTACGTTTTAGCATGAGGTTTAATGACTTTATGATTTTCAAAATGATGAACTATGCATGGTATCATGTGTTTAGGAGTTTTATGTTCTAATTTAAGTCGTTCAAGCCTTGTTCTTGCACATTTAGGGACGATGTTCCTAAGGGGGAGATGATGTAATGACCCGGTATAATACCCAGAAATTGTTTTGTGAGATTAGAATAGGACATTCAAACTCAAGCTAGCACTCTTGCAAGCTTTCAATTCAAACTCATTTATATATTTTAGGGCCATCATGGGACCCCTACATCAAGCCAAGTTCAAAGGAATTTCATTGGCTAAGTTTGTCACAAGTCCCGATTGAAGGGTCAAACCATTAAATGGGAATATCTCTTGGCAAAAAATGAAGTGGGTTGACCACAATTAAAGCTCTTTGAATAAGCTTTTCAGTGCGAGCTTTTCAATGTACTTGGTTTCACCAAATTCTCTCTAGTCACTCTAGAATCTATTCCAAAGAACTCTTGTGGATTCAAACTTGGGGAATCAAGGCAAATTCAATTCTTCTTCAAATTTCTCTTGGGATTTCTTCATTGGGTCAGGTATGTGGGTTTGATCCTTGGTTCCTTTAAATCAAAGAGACCCAAAAATTTTCTAGCAAATTTCATGGATTTTAGTTACTTTAAATTGCGATTTTCAATTATATTGTTCAATAAATTCAAATAATACATGGGTAGTACTTATTTGATAATTTTAAGTTGATTTAAACTATAATATGATGAATTACATTGGATTTATGAAGTTATGAATATGCATATCCCGTTTCAAGGCTTGTTTATGCATGGGTGATTATATTATAATTTTAAATGTGGATTTAATTATGTCACACTAGAACTTCATATTATACTATTGATTTTAGATTGAATCTTAATCACTCATGTTTTCGTCACATCAATTATAGCTTCTGCATTCATGACATTTGATTAATTATGGAATTATGAAATGGGTTAAGCAAATGTCTATGATATGATTTTTATGAGATATTAGTTATGACAAGAATGTGATCACATATATTTCTATTTGTTATGGTTATTGGAGAATTATAGGTGCTTGCACCATTATTTGTGTATGAATGAGCTATTCCTACGCATGAGTATTATGGTACAAACTATGATTTGACATTTGAGCCTAAATATAAACTATTATTAATGAGGTTTGGTCTATGGGCCTAAGAATGCATTAAAATGATTTGATAAGACACTCCTTTTTGAAAGAATGTATACGTATACTATAAGTATTCTTGTGGGATGATGACTTAGCACCAACGAATTGAGAGGATGTTCTCTTCCTTTGAATTATACGCCTAACATAGGCTATGTGAATTCCTATACAATATGGGATGTGCTCCCATAAGGAAGGTTGTTTCATACGAAATGGGATGGATTCCTGTAAGGTGATGTATAATGTGATGTGATATGCTATATGTGGAAATCCTATCCTTAATAGGATATGTTCCTGTAAGGAAGGTTACTTCACATGAAATGAGATGTGTTCACGTAAGGTGAAGTATGACTTACCTTTGGCAAGTAAACCAACTCTTTACCGATGAGGGAATTTCATCGAGATTCCATGTAATAACTCATTTGGTCTTAATCATGTCAGTTGAGGTGACATATCCACTATATATATGAGTATCAGTTGCATTTCATGCATCACGAATTTCATAACATCTTATTATTACATTTCTTGTTATAAATGTCTTTTTATATTATGTGTCCTTGCCATCTAACATTGTATATATGTTTTGGTAAGTTACATGCATTACACCCAGCATACATGCATTGCACTTGGTATACTTAGTACATTCAAAAATATTAACATATACTTTTGCCTACATGATCTCACCATGTAGGGAGCAAAGATTATTTTCATTCACCGTTTGATGCTAGATCAAAAATTGAGACATTTATGGTGTGAGTCCTATCTTCCAAGGACAAGCCACTATGTCTCTACCTATATTGCTTCCATTTGTGTTATTTACTTTGAAGGTGAGCCCGAGGCATGTCTTGGCCCCCATCCTATCTTATGACTCGAGAAATTGTTGGACATCTTGTAGGCTCTCGTCGGATCTATGTGTTATGTGTTGTATTTGGAGCTTATGATTATGGTTATCTATTGGATATAACTAGTATGGATTGATTATGAGAATTATGATATGTATGTATGTTTGATGTGGAAATGTGGAAGATCCTAAGTCCCGTATTGCCGCCATAGAGTGAATCATACTTACGCACCCCTTAGACTTTATGTGCTACGTGTTTTATAAATCATGTTAATCCCTTTCCCTACGATATCCTCATAGCATGAGTCCTTAGAACTGTGTGTTTATTATTTGTATACGCTTCCGAACCAATGATATTAATATGAATACTTTGAGGCTTGTCTGGGGACTCTTGAGCTCCCATTCGCTATGTCACTCCTATACCATAGGTTCGGATCGTGGAAAAAAACATATTTAATTATTTTATTATTTTTTTATTTTCATATATCTATATCTATATTATCTTAAAAGCATGAACTCTAAAAATATGAAAGTTAAATTACTTCACTTAAAAATAAATACAAAATTATTTAATTACCCTTTAATCTAAAAAGAAGTTTGTCGATCAGTTTCTATGTCCAAGTCCTCTTAACTTGTCTGTCGCACCCTTCCCTAACAGCTACGACTTTTGCGTCTATTTATACCAACAATTCCATATCCCTTCCCCCATTATTTAAACCACAATCTTCTGTGTTTATAAGTTTTGTCTAATTGGTACAACCAGGCATGAAGTAACGATTCTATATAGCCATGAAATTTATCAGCTATATAAGGAGACAAATCCATGTGCTGCCTATTTTGCGGCTTCCTTGGCTGAAACAATCACCTACTAAGAAATTGTCAATATTTTAACTAATACAATATTTACATGTGGATAAAGTTCCATGCCTGGACTCAACTTCGGTGGTTATGGTCATCTTGATGGCTGCAATTACTACCCACAATGACGCTTCAACATCTTTCATTAGCGTCACAACTATTCCAAAACTTCTTTCTACTGCTTATATATTGTTTAATTTCTCTGTTTAAAAATATGCTTTAGCCCTATTGCAAATTAGAATTTATTTGATGTTCAATAATGTGCAACTGTTGTGTTCTATTCCCTTAAATTCCTCCTTGATTGTTCAACTTGTTTGATTTAGTCTCATGTCCTTAAGTTAAGATTAAAGAATATATGTTTTTGCTAACTCTTTATAAATCTTTTCAATGTTTATTTTTTCCTAAAAATATATAATGTTATCACAACCCAAGCCTATAAAATCCTTCCTAGATTTGCCTCTATATGAACTATTATTTTTTATACTTTACAAAAAAATAAAAAATCTTAAAAGTTTACAACTTCAACTAAAGCCTTCCACTTATCTCCTGCTTGAATATTTTTTTCCATTAACTATATCCATGTCTCTGTAAAATTTATGTATAAGAGAATATTAACTTTGAGTTTCCAATATTCCTTTATCCTATTACTAAGGAAGTTTTAGAGAAGCCAACTTAAATTTTATTCTTTGTATCTTTTTTTTAAGAAAAAAAAAAGAAAAGTTGTTTTATGTTTCTGTTCTATGTTACCTTCTTAAGTATTTAAAATTTTCTAGGGTAATTTTCTTGTTAAATTCAGTGATTGATTATTTCTTTTAAGAAAATACATATTATAACATCGTTATTTAGGGTACGCAATTTATGCATCTTTCAGTTTCCATACCAAACGAGATAAATATTGAATCACTATAACAAAAATAACTTTTAGCAATAATAAATATGCACATTACCAAAAAGTATTAATTGCCTCTACAAAATATATTTAGTGACAATTACGCTATTGTCATTACTTATTAATGCTAAAAATTAATTTAGTGCAGCAATTGGGGAAGACAAGATTGGACACATATATATGGTAGTGAAGGTTCATGAAATGCCCCACACTTGCCTAGGAATGCCCCCATAATTATAGCTCCTTTATATCTCAAATCGGGGATATTTAGACACCTCCACGTAGCTTCAAACGACCCTATGATTCATTTTTTTAATATCTCAAAATCCACGCAGAATTTCGTAAATCCAACTTCATATTCTTGTTCAGAGGAAAAAATTGTGTAGGAGAACGTGTACCTACAAGGTATACTTTGTCCTTGCCAAGAAAAATCAGCTTTGGTGAAACTTCACAAAAATAGTAATTGTCCATGATGGGTCTGCGATGCGAATCTGACACAGACCAGTTCAAAAAGTTTCAAAGTTTTTTCTTTTTCACTCCAGGGCAATTGGGTAATAACTTTATACCTATATAAACGAAAATCCCTCATTATCTAGCTGTTTTGAGCCCTAAAAATCAACCAAAAGCCTCTCAAAATCCTCTCTAATCTTCATCAAATTCTCCACCCATTCTCAAGATTTTCAAGGAGTCTTGTTCGAATTCAAGAAAACCAAGTCAAGCTCCAAGTCCCCCTCAAGATTCACAAGTCCCAAAAATCATTCGGAACTAAGGATTTTCTTCAAGCTTCAAGTCTCCATTTTCAATCTTCACCAAGAGATTGTCCAAGGCTAAGGTATGTGGTGTTGAACCACTGGGTCCTTTCACCTATGATGCCTAAGCTTCTTTTCTACTAATATTGTATGATTTAAAGTTGATTTTAAATATGGATCTTGTATATTAAGAAATTTACTGCATAGTGATTTTAGTTTATGAAAATATGGTTGTTTTAGCTTGTTTTGAGCACTAAATCTTGGATCTAATGTTGGATTGATGGGTTTTGATGGGAATGTCTTGGGAGTAGTGCAAGCTGTTGATTGATGGTTTTACAACAAATTTTCTTGAATAATTTCATCTCTAAATTGCATAATCTTTTACTCCCATTACACACTCCCAAGTATTTGATAAAATGTCCAATAACGATTTCTTGAAGAATTGAAGGTTCGAAGCATGAGGTACGATATGAATGATGTCATGATAAAGGAATGACCTTACGTGCATGACACATATATTCTATATAATATGTTGCATTAGACCATCCTGATCCGAGGGGTATAGGAGCCCCGATAACCATGTGAGGGATATGTACCTTACCACCAGGGTGTCCAGTGTGAATAGCATCAACCATGTGAGGGGTATGTAACATGCCACCAGGTTGTCCAGGTGTGAATGACATCTCCCAACCAAAGTTAGGATTCTAGCGTGGTCTCTTCTTAACATATGATATCTTATATGAGCAAGGGTTATTTAAGCATATTCTACTTGTGCATTGATCACACATGTCATATTGCTATATTATGCTTATTGTCTTTTGTTATGCATGTTGATTATAAAGCTTATCTCTTGTTGTATTGCATCCCACATACTCAATACATTCAAACGTACTAACGCATACTCTATGCCTACATGATATCACAATATAGGAAATAGTGCCTAAGTTGATCATCATCATCATCCACGTGGCTAGTTCGGTGCTATTCAAGCTAGTTGGTGAGTCCTTCAGTTCGGGGACCTTAGTCTATGTTACTCTTGCTATGTATTGAGAAATTATTCTTATTTGTCTATTTTGAATATGAGGGTGAGCCTGGTTATTTTGTCTTGGTCCCCGCTCTTATCTATGTAGTAGAGGTGTTGTTAGATATGCTATGTATCTATGATATTAGTATTGACTATTTTGTCTCTTGATGTTGTTGTTGTGGAAGCTTTCCCTTAGTACTATTTCACCTTGCTTATGTTTCATATGTCATTTTACATGGCTTTCGCGACCAAGAATGTGTAATGATATGCTACAAGGCTTGTTTAGGGTTCCTTCTGGTTTTCCTGGGTTCCCTATTCACCGTTCATGTCTAAACCCTAGGATTAGATAGTGACAGTTCACAAGTTCGGAACCTCTAAGTTTCTTATTTGAAGACGTTTCTTGGGTGGTAAAGTGGAAGGAAAATTTCTTAATTTTTCCACAAGTAGAATGCCAAACAAGTATATAATAGCCTTTAAAGATTGAGAGCCTGGTTAGAATAAAAAAGTATAGTAAATACAATTCCAATTACTTGCTTTGGATAATATAAAGAACAATTCTAAACATTAGATGATTTCAAGTCAAGATTCAAAAGACACTTAAGAAAATTTTAACATGTTGATATCGCAATGCATTTAATTTCTCATACTGTTGCTTGACTGACAAGATATTTGTATATATATCTTATCACAGAGACAATTGAATAGTAATACACACAGATTATTCAAAAAGTGATCAAACTCTTATCAATTCTTGCATCCATTATGAAGACCACTCTCAATCTCCTAACTAATGCTTCACGATGAGAGGAAAATTCCATAGTGATTATGGAGGCATATCATGCAAAAAGCTTATTGATGAACACTAACAACAGAAAACAATATTAAAATGGTTGTGATCAGGAGCATATGTGGTTATCCACATGACGTATGGTATGACTTTAATGTCAAAAATTTGTTGCAAAGAGAAGGAACAATGATAAAGTAGCAATATCGATGCTAGATTCTTTGATTATCCATACAATCGAAAATTTATAGCCAATGTCATGAGTTTTGAGAACCTTCACATTTGTGGCAAATAGGTACCTGTCATTTGGTGCAACTAAACTTTATTTCTTCGATCATGTTGCAATAAGCACCACACTTGGTGAGGTACTCAAAGCATAATATAATTAAGCATGAAGTATATTTACTAAGGCAATTTGTCATGTACGAGAAAATTATAAGCATGTATATTAAGAAAAATATTTTTATTAATGGCCATCATGTGTAAGGACTCAGATTTTTGTATAGCTTTAATGATGCTTAGGATTTGGTTTTGGGAAGTTTTGGGCTAAGGTGACATATTATAACCCTCCACGGGTTGTGTGACCCCTGTATGTGACCCCTAAATTAGTTTAAACTCTATTATTGTTCATTATTATTCTAAACACTTAGCTTCTCATTCATTCACTCAAATGCTTTTTGACTACTGGTTTCAAACTATAATCGGGGGATTCCTATGAAACCTCTAAGCTCAATCTAAGTTCATTTTTTATGCTTCAATTCAAGCTTATTTATATCGTTTATGGCCATCATAGGTCTCCTACATCAAGTAAAGTTTAAAGGAATTTCATTAGCTACGTTTTTCATAAGTACCTATAGAAGAGTTAACTTTAAATGGTCATATCTCCTAGCAAAAAATAAACTAGGTGGCCCATTACCTATCAAATCAAATCCCTTTGAATTAGCTTTCCTAGCATTTAGTTTTACCTTATTTGTTGTTTTGATGAAGAATTTATGTCTATTTTTGTAAAGCCTTCCTCTGCTATGTTGCTTTCACTTTTCTAAGGCAAGCCACACGAGTACCTATACGGGCCGTGGCTTCTCACAAACTATGTGGTCGTGCTATCATAAAATTTCTTTCCAAAATTATATTTTTAGTGTAGAATCATGTCTCATGACTTGGTACCTTCATACGGGCGCTTATATAGGCCGTGAAGACCTATACTGTCTATGAAACCTTCTTCCGAACTACCTTGTCTTGAAGAAAATTTCAGAAATTTTTCTAAGTGTGGTCATCAGGTAGTCACACGGACCGTGAAGCCCTCCATGTGGTTAATTTTGTAAAATTTTTCTATGTATGGGATTTCTATTTTGAACTTCCATCAAGCAAAATTTTCTAAGTATTGTCTCACGGATGGGTACACGGACCGCGTAATGCCACACATGCTGTGAACTCTCTCTTGAAGTTGTGACATAAAATTTTTCAACTCGTTTCATTAATATCATTTTCATAAATTTAATTTGTTCTAATGACTTTTGTGGACTTCCTATGCTATCTTAACACTTTCTAAAGACCTAAACCCTATTTCTAATCAAATTCATTCCTCTCAATTTGAAAATACTCTCAAACTTCTCTTAAGAATGCTAGTGCCAATCAAGCTTGGGAATAAAGGAAGGACTAATCTTCTTCAAATTTCTTCTTGGGATTCCTTCTTTAGCTAAGGTATGTGGGTTTGATCTTTGGTTCCTTTCAACCAAAGAGAATCAAGACGTTTCTAGCAAATTTCATAAATTTTAATTACTTTACATTGGGTTTTCAATTGTGTTGTTCAATAAATTCAAATAATGCATAAGTAGTACTTATTTGATGATTTTAAGTTGATTTAAACTATTATATGATGTCTTTCATTGGATTTATGAAGTTATGAATATGCATGTCCCTTTTCAATGCTTGTTTATGCATGAGTGATTATATTATAATGTTAAATGTGGATTTAATTATGTTCCAGTTGAGTTTTATATTATATTGTTGATTTTAGATTGAATCTTAATCACCCATGTTTTCCTCACATCAATCATAACATATGCATTTATGACGTTGGTTTAATTATGGAATTATAAAATGGGTTAAGCCCACTTATCATCTATGATATGATTTTTATGAGATATTGGTTATGACAAGAATATGATCACATGTATGTCTATTGGTTATGGCTCTTAGAGCATTATAGGTGCGTGTACCAATATTTATGTATGAATGATCTATTCCTATACATGAGTATTATGGTACGAACTAGGATTTGGCATTTGATCTTAAATATGAACTATTATTAATGAGATTTGGTCTTTGGGCCTAAGAATGCATTGAAGTGATATGATAATACTTACTCCCCTTTGAAAGCATATATATGTATATTATAAGTAATCTTTTGGGATGACGCCTTAGTACCGGTAGATTGAGGGGGTTCTCTCTTTTCTTGAACTATATGCCTAACATAGGTTATGTAAAGTTCTATTCAAAATGGAATGTGTTCCTGTAAGGAAGGTTGCTTCATACATACGAAATGGGGTGGATTCCTGTAAGGTGAAGTATAATGTAATATGATATGCTATATGTGGAAATCCTATCCGAAATGGGATATATTCCCATAAGGAAGGTTGCTTCATATAAAATGAGATGTGTTCCCTTAAGTGAAGCATAGTTTACCATTGGCAAGTAGACTACCTCTTTATCGATAAGAAAATTTCATTGCGATTCCAAGTAATAGCTCGCTTGGTCTTACTCATTTCATCTGAGTTCACATCCTCACTATATATGATCATTACATTGCATGCATCATTAGTTTCATAGCATATTATATACTATTCTCTTAATATATGATCTTTCTATATTAACTGCCCTTGTCGTCTAACATTGAAGTGTAGGTTTGGTAAGTCACATGCATTGCATCTTACATACCTAGTACATTCAAACGTACTAACTCATACTTTTTCCTACATGATCTCACCATGTAGGGACTGAGGACTGTTATCATCCATTGTATGACACTTAGCTCGGATTCCAAGGTTGGTTATTGTGGTGAGTCCTGTCTTCCAAGGACAATCCACCATCCTTCTACTTAGAGTATTTCTTTTTATCTATTTTATATACTTTGACGGTGAGCCTGGGTATGTCTTGTCCCCTAGCTATCATATGTTAGAGGCAATCTTGGATACCATGTGAACTCTTTTACGTTGTATGTTATGTGTTATGGTTGAAGTCTATGTTGTGGCTTGGTTACTTATTGGTTATCGTTATATGATTTGGTTTTGAGACTTGTGGTTTGCTTACATGATATAATGTGAAAGATGTTAAGTCCCGAATTGCCCCCATAGCGTGAGTCATAGTTATACATCCCTTAGACTTTATGTGCTACATGTTTTGTGAATTCATATTAATCCATTTTCCTAAGATATCCCCATAGCATGAGTCCTACTTTTCCGTCCCTTAGAACTATGTGGTTACTTTGAATGTGTTTCAAAACTGATGATGTGAGTTTTGGTATCTTGAAGCTTATTTTGGGACTCTCGGATTCCCATACGCCGTATCACTCCTAGTTGCTAGGCCATTCGTGACATCATATAATAAAAGCAACTTGTTAAGCATATACAATTAGGTATATTTGGTACATCTCTCCATCTTAACTTATATTTATAATTTTTTAAAATAATAGAAATAGAGATATTAAGAACAATATTAAATCAATAAATCACTTTATCAATAGACAATAATAAGAGGAAGTATTTTGTATGCAAAAAATGTCATTTGGAAATTTTTTTTAAAAAAAAAGGAGGAGAAGAAGGAGGTGGTCTTATTCATCTCCATCTTAAAATTGGTTAAATTGAAGAACTTCTGGGAAGTGTGACTCATAAAGAAGTTAATCGTAAATCATAAAGAGATGAAAAATTATCTTCGCCAAGTTGGATAATTAGTGTCACAGCCCAACCCCAGGACTATAACTCATGCCGATTAGGCACTTAAACCAACATTAAATCAAAAAAACTTAACTTAAATTACTAAAGTCTATCAAAAATTCGGCAGAGTTTCCTCTATTTTTAGGCCCTGTCCTCACCTGCAGCAGCTCCCAGAATATACAAACAGCACATATACACATATATATATAACGAATGCAGGCCGACAAGGTCTCCGCTGCGGTCCTGTCGCCTAATAATCATGTGTCAAATACATATAATATACCATTTGCTCACGTATATCTCACATACCCATAACCTACCAGTATCCACAGACCTCTAGACATGTATGCTGAACGGTACGTACATATACAGAACACAATCATAGGACGTACGACACGAGAAGCTACCAATAGCTGGCTCCTGAAACAAAGAGGGGCATTGCAGCTAAAACTGGAGGTCCTAAAAAAGAGGGTCTCGCACCTGCTTATCGGTACCTGCGGGCCTGAAACACAGCCCCCGAAGAAGGGGGTCAGTACGAAATACGTACCAAGTATGTAAAGCAGAAAGCCCAAAATGTGAGTGAAAATAATAATCAAAATGGGAAAGTATAGAAGTCAAACCTGTCTGTCCACATGAAAATACTTAGTCTTTTTCAACACCAAAAATAATGCATATTC